>PVLC010029271.1:0-22073 GCA_004027655.1 Graphiurus murinus
AAAAAAAAAAAAAAAAAAAAAAAAAAAAAAAAAAAAAAAAAAAAAAAAAAAAAAAAAAAAAAAAAAAAAAAAAAAAAAAAAAAAAAAAAAAAAAAAAAAAAAAAAAAAAAAAAAAAAAAAAAAGCTAACATCATTGGAAGGCAAAGTGAAATGATTAGGACTTTGCCCTCTTTAAAGAAGAATAATAATAAAGGGATATTTACTGAAATCTGTAAAAATCATAAAGGAAATAGGTGATATAAAACCAAAATAACAAAATAATTGTATTACTAACTTTACAACTATTATACACCTTCTAAACAGAAACTATCTTGTGTCAGCCAAATAAAATTTTAAAAATTCACATATTTATATTTTGTCATGTCTTAATTAATTAAAATAGTTTAGAAACTTGTGATTGAAAACAGATCTTGCTTAAGCAGTTTCCTTTTTTAAATGAGGTATATGTTTTACATATTTGCTTTTACTTAGGAAAAAAATCTTACTTAGAAAAATACAACTTAGGTGTAGCACCATGTGGTGTAAACAACTGAACTGTTTGCTTTTTACTTTCCTATGAATGAGCCAGTATATATTTATTACTGGAGTTTCAGCTATAAAATTCAGGTAAGGGGTTTAAATATACCCTGGAGTATTATTTAAAAATAAATTTGTTTCTTTCAAATAGAATACCAACTTTGGTCTATGACATTTGGGAGAGAAATTAAAATATTAAACTTTTATTGCTTAATAAACTGAAAATAAAGGTTAAATAAATACAAAGCAAAATATAAATACACACACACACACACACACACACACACACACACAATCACCTCTAAAAGGACAAACAGTCTACTGTTCTCTACTGTGAGAGTTTTATCAGCACTCATAAGTAATTCCACCTCTGCGGCAGTGCTAATTCTCAAAACTGTAAACAAGTTTGTACTTTGTTTATATAAAGAAATAAGCTGCATGGTTTGTATTTCTTTATAGCTATCAAACAGCTACATGGATTGTTTGAAAGCACCAGTAGGGGACAGCAAAGAGCTCTTAGACTTTTCCAGGACAGAATTGGCAGTGAGATATGTTTATTTGATGTGTTAAATCCTTTTTAGACTTTTTTACTTACCACAACACTCTCTTAAGTGAATGAATTGCAGAGACAGTGGAATAAAATATCAAATGTGTTCAAACTATGTTGGAGTATAGTTTTTCTGTGTAATCTGAATATATTTTTAATGGAATGTTTGCTTAGGCTATTTTTTGGCAGAGTTTTAATAGTCAAATATAAATGGGATCATTTAAAGACTGTACTACTTGGCTGGAAAAGGCCTTAAAATTATAAGAGAAAATGCTTGGTGACAGCTTCTCTTAAACTTTTTTTTTTAGAACTATGCTCAATTTATGCAGTTAGTTATTAGGCACAGTTCGTAGTTCTATGCATGGGCTTTCACTTTTTATAACTAGTGTTTTGGAAAATAAAATATTTTTCTGTTTGATTTAATGCTGAAGTTTTAAGTCCATCCCAGTGTTTTTGTATTTCCAAATGTACACAATGTATTCATTTTTTTTTAATTTAACAGTTCGTACTCCTTTCTATATTAACTGACTTGACTAGATTCCTAGTATGGCTTCTATTTGGAAATTTGATCTTTGATTTGATACTCAATTACATGGGGTTTCATTCCTACCAACTTCCTGTAATTCTATACCTTTGGGTAAAAAATATTAGTGGTCAAACTCTGCTGGAGAAAGTATAGGCCCTGTGATTCCAGTAGTTAAATGTTCATTTAGTAGCGCTGGGGTGAAAAAAATACTGTTTCAGTTTGAAATGCTAGGAGATTGTTGTTCTTGTGTTACTCATTCATGCAAATTGGAGAAGGTATAATTGAAACAAGGTTGGCTGTGTTTAGTCAGTGTGCTGCAGCTGAGCTCAGCTTAAAGGTCTCTGGAAATCAAGTGCTTTGCAAGTGAAGGCATTTTGACTACAAGCGATTCAAGACATTTGGAAACGTCAGTCTCAGGAATGGGTCGTCGTTTTACTGGTATCTGATGTTTTCCTTGGGATAAAGCCTCTAGCTTACTAGCTCTTTTAGACACCACAAATTATTTTTTCTTTCGATGCAGTGCAGCTGCTCCTAGCCTGTCGGGAGGGGGGGGCAGGAGAGAGAGAGAGATCTTTGTTATGACTTTCAGCCCTTCACATGTTTAGAAATGAGAACAAATGGCACAGAGCTTGCGATTGCACTTTGCAGCTAGGAGAAGCAATACTTATCCGTTGTCAGAGATCTCCGGAGATGATTTGGATAGCCATGTTCACATGGACTTCAGAAAACCCACGCGAATTTCAACGTCCAACATTCAAATGAAGCTGGCTCCCAGACAAGCTGCACTAGTTCCATTAGCAAAGGAAAATGTGAAACCTCCAGAAAGGTCATCTGCTCCTTCATCTGAAAATGACAATAAGAAGAGCAGCCATCTACAGATTTCACTACAGCCAACAAGGTACAGTGGATGTCTTCAGTCTGACGGTGTCTTAGCTGATGGTGACGATGCTGAACTTGCTTATGTCTTGAAGGATGGTGTTTATAGCAGTGCTGCGGTTGACAGTGAATTGAATGCTGTGAATGATGATAGCCTTTTAAGCACTCCAGCCATTTGTTGTGGTAGCCTTAGTAACTTTTCAGCCAGTGATAATGGATCCTACAGCAGCAACGGGAGTGATTATGGGTCCTGTACAAGTATCACAAGTGGAGGTTCATACCCCAACAGCGTCATCAGTGACAGCAGTGGTTACACTTTTCCATCAAGTGATGATACTTTTGTTGGTGAAAATTTATCTTCTGATAGCATCTCCAACAGGAGTGTGCCAAACAGGAATACTACTCCCTGTGAAGTTTTTTCAAGAAGTCCAAGTATACTTCCCTTTGTCCAGGACGACTTGGAGCATGGAATAGAGATTATGAACTTGCCAGAGAGCAGGAAGGCAAAAATTCCACTAAAACGTTGCTCATCCTTAGTTATTTTTCCCAGGAGTCCTTCAAATACCCCACCAACTTCTCCGACAAGTACAGGTATTCTTCTGAGCAAAGGATCCTATCAAACCTCACACCAGTTGATTCTTTCTCCTAACGAAATTCTACACGGTGAAGATGGGATGAGTGCTAAGGGATTTCTTTCAACAGCCGTCAATGGACTTCGATTATCTAAGACAGTGTGTACTCCTGAAGAAGTAAGAGACATACAGCCACTCCATGCAAAGGGCTTGTCACAAAAGAAAATTATTATTTCAAATAATAGTCCAAAACAGACCGTCTGTGAAAAGTCATCTGAAGGATATTCTTGTGTTTCAATACATTTCACCCAACAAAAAGCAACCAAATCAGATTGTGAAGCAGCAGATGGTGACCGTGAGCCAGCACTGTCAGAAACGCAGCTCAATTCTGATTCAGAGTGTACTAAGCTCATGTGTAGAACGTGTTTCCCCCCTACCCAAAAGACAGATTATCAAAGACAAGACAGTGGAGCGTTGGAAAGACCAAATTCACAGGCAGACAGAAATCGTGCCGCTTTACAAAGAAGTATTTCATTGGGAGGAACTTACCCCAAAATTTCTTGTTTATCTAGCCTTAAGCACAGTTGTTCTAAAGGGGGACCATCTCAGTTACTCATAAAATTTGCATCTGGAAATGAAGGTAAAGTTGAAAATTTATCTAGAGACAACATTGGAGATTTCACAAATGAACTGCCTAATTCTTGTAAGGTGAGTTTCCTTTTGGTCTTATTAAATATTAACTTATACTAAAATAGTTTAATGAAATATCTGGTTAAAATTTATTAACAATTAGCAGTTCATATAATTTCCTAGTCCTCAGCTAGCAAGTATTTTTTAGTTGTGAACTTTTATTTGTAAATATGAAGAACCCCTAATAGTTTTTCATTCTTCCTTATTTCAGCAGTGGGCAAATTGTATTATAAAATAAACTTCCCTAAGTGATTTAAACCATAAGCTGTTTTGATAGCATGAAGCTAGGCTTTAAATAACAATATTTCACAATGCTTTATCTTGGTATATTTTTCTTTCAAGTGGCACAGTATTTTAATGTGTAACTCCGTATGTGATAGCTACTTTCAAAATAATCATTTAGTTTTCTCCACTCCTGAATCATTGTGAAGTAATATGTAGAATGCTTATTTAAAATATTAACAAAAATCTTATTAAAAATGAATCTTATTATAAATGAACACAGAAGAAATATTTTTTCTAAAATATATGCATTTATAAGATCATTGATTAAAAACCATTATATTGTATGTTTAAAGCAAAAGAAAAATAAATGACATTTACATTTGTATATACCCTAACCACAGGAATTTTGTTTCCACCCTGTTTTCCTTTAGCTACCAGTTAATACTGCTTCCTAAAATGTAATCACCCTTTCAGCAGTATTGATTTCTAAGTTTTATATGTTTGAATTTAAGTTACTAGGCATTTCTCATAATTTTCTATTTATCATATTTAATTTATTATTTTGACATTTTTGCTTTATTATAAGTAATCTAGCTGTAATGAATTTTAGTCAAAACATCCCTTTATGTAATTTGGCCTTTCAAAAGTATTTAAAGTGTTTCGAACTGGATTGGTTTTTAACATTTTTGTATTTGGAAGGGCTTGGTGGATTCCAGGAAACTTAAATTTTTTTCTGACTAAACCAGTTTAGATGACAGTACATGATTTGAGGGAAAATAAAAAATAAAAATTTATCTGTTTATCTGTATTTATGCAGCAGTTCTGTATTAAAGATTGAAAAATAGTTTCTGGACAAGTAGCTTTAGTAAATGAAATATTAAATAATTACTTATAACTCTCTCTTTGAAGTTTGATAAATATAATCATTGTTACCAATGCTCAGATGTTAATCTAAGCAACTACTTTACTCAGGATAAAAAAAATCGGATTTCAAACTCTGATCCATGTTTTATAAGAATTATTCCATTTAGAAAACTTTTCTAAAACCAGCTTTTAGGAAATTATAATTCATTCAAATGCCCCCCAAAAAATAGAAAGAAATGAAGTGACACTATCGCAAAACATTCAGTTTGCTAGTTGAATTAATGTTACTAATACATTTTACATTTAATTAAATAATCTGAAAGATATAATTAGCCTAGAAATATTTATAGAAATATCTTTAAAATAGTTGATTTTGTGATAACAAAATGTGTTGTTGTTTTTCAAAAAGGCTACTTTAGATGTATTTTAATGAAATGTAAATTAAATGCCTTTTCCATGGCTGAAAATATGTATTTTATTGGTCTTATTTATATTTATTTATTTGTTTATTTATTTGTGGTACTGGGGATTGAACTCAGGGCATTCTACCTACAAGCTACATCCCCAGCCTTACTTTTTATTCTTTATTTTGAAACAGGGTCTCACTAAATTGCAGAGGGCCTCACTAAGTAGCTGAGGCTGGCAGTGAACCAGCAATCCTCCTGTCTCATCTTCCCAAGTACTGGGATTACAAGCGTGTACCACCACCTTCTGCTTATTGGTCTTATTTAAATGTAGGTAAACTGAGCCGGGCGTGGTGGCGCATGCTTGTAATCCCAGCATTTGGGAGGCTGAGACGGGAGGATCCGGGTTCGAGGCCAGCCTCAGCTACCTAGTGAGGCACTCCGCAACTTAGTGAGACTCAGTTTCAAAATAAAGAATAAAAATAGGGCTTGGGGGTATAGCTTGGAGGTAGAACGCCCCTGAGTTCAATCCCCGGTATCGCAAAAAAAAAAAAAAAATGTAAGTAAGCTAACAAATTGTTTTTGTGTGACAACCAAATGCCTAGCTTTGTGCCAGTTCTTTTTTTTTTTTTTTTATTTGCAGTACTAGGGATTGAACTCAGGGGCATTCTACCTCCAAGCTATACCCCCAGCCCTATTTTTTATTCTTTATTTTGAAACAGGGTCTCACTAAGTTGTGGAGTGCCTCACTAGGTAGCTGAGGCTGGCTGCGAACCCGGATCCTCCGGTCTCACTGGATTATAAAACAGCTTAGAAGTGTACAATTTGTTGGAGAGCTTTAAATTGTTTCTCTTTTCAATGTTTATTAAACAACTTCTCTTTATAGAAGTATTGTAAACAGTAGAATGACAGTTAAGTTTAATATGGACTAGATCTAAATCTAATTCATAAGTAGTGAACCAAAGACTTGTTTGATAAGAAAGATACTGATATTGCTATTTTTAAACTTAGCAGTGTCAGCAATAATGGAGTTTTGGAAATAATTCTATGTTTATCAATAATTATATATTAATCTAATTATAGTAGTATATTGTAACTGATGTATAAATAAACAACTCCCAAAATATTTCCCGTGTCTCCAGTTAGTCTGGGTTAGTATTCTGATATGCTGAGTCTGGATTCACATTTAACAAGTTGATATTAGAGTAGCATTTAGTAACGTCAGCTAGCTGTACTGAGCAGCCATGAAACTAAATCACTGCTCTGGTTAGAGACCCTGGTTTCTAAAGCACTGAGAGGTCTACAGATTTTTTTCTTATGTGTTTGGTTACCAGCCTCCAGTGGCATAGTATCTGGTTTCTAGCTCTCTATAGTCAACAGCTCATTAATGACTAATTTTTAAATTCTAATGAGAACTTTTACCTGTTCAGGCTTTGTCCTGTGTTTACAACTTAGAATGAAGATGGAACCTTATAATCTTCATGGTAATGTTTATTTTAGGCATAGCAAAGAACATACTCACAACTGGCATATGTTTATTATGTATGCCTTTTGAAATACAGTATTGCTTTTACAAAGGCTATTTAATGACTTTTGGTCTACAAGTAAAAATTTGATGTTTTAACATGTCAACTCAATCAAGAAATAAGGTAAGGAGTTCAGGTACTTATACAGTTACAAAAATTATTATTGAAATTTCTAAAATCTGTATAGTAGTTAGCTCACTCTATTATTATTATTTTATTTTTCCCTGTTTGTTAATTTTCTGGATCGCCTAAGTTTTGCCATTACAATGCTCAGACATTTCATTACCCTATTATTTAATATACCTTAAAATTTTGCCTATGCTCGTATGCTTTCCATTCTCCTCTTAAATGCATACTTTTATTAGAAACATTTTTATATTGTTTCTTTTTGTTGTAAAAAAGTTTTTGTTCATTATCTGCTACTTAATCCTGATAGATAAATTGCTTAAGCCTAATAGAGTAGGACTTTAAAAAATTTATGTCTCAATTATTTCAGTCTTTATCACTAATCTCAAGAGTATACATTTTAATAATTTCTTTATTTACTTGTTCTTCCTAAAATAAATATTTTAAATATATACTTATTTTAGTGTTCCTTTGTTTTTCCAGACCTTTTTTAAAAATTAATTTTAGCAGAATATTTAGAGACATTTGGTTGAGTTTATCTTGAACAATACTTAATCTTTCCTATAAAAAAGACAATGCAAGCTGGGTGTGGTGGCACACACTTGTATTCCCAGCATTTGGGAGGCTGAGACTGGAGGATCCGGGTTCGCAGCCAGCCTCAGCTACCTAGTGAGGCACTCCGCAACTTAGTGAGACCCGGTTTCAAAATAAAGAATAAAAAATAGGGCTGGGGGTATAGCTCAGAGGTAGAATGCCCCTGAGTTCAATCCCCAGTACCAAAAAAAAAAAAATGCAATTTATAAATATTAATTCTAGAACTGTGAAGCAACAGTGTTAATGAACAGTTTTTAAATTTTAGTGAAAAATGCATATATATATTTCTTACAAGTGAGAAATTATAATATTGATTTCAGAGAGATTCAGGGAGCTAAATTGTTTACTTGAAATACTTTGTATTCTCTACAGATGTGTCTTCTTTAATTCATTCATCTAGCACATTTGAATGTCAGACCCTGAGAATAAAAGATAAGTAAAATACAGTCTCTACTAGGGGGATCTCCTGGTAATAAGATGCACTGATAAACAAAAAATGTTTCAGTTGAATGTGTGACGTGCTAAAATAGAAGTGTGTATAATATAAAATGATGTGGCAGAATTTTCTGGAGGAAGGGACCTGTTTGGTAGAGGAAAGCTTCCCAGAGGAGGTGCTATTTGAACTGAGTCTTGATAGGTGAATTGAAGCTAACTAGGCAGAGAAATCAAGAAGGATGTTCTAAGACAGGGATCCATAATCTCAGCACTGTTTGTATTTTGGACTGGGTACTTCTTTGTTGTTGGAGTGGGGGTAGAGGCAGACCTGTGCACTGTAAAATGTCCCTGGCCTTCACCCATTGGTTGCTAGGAACACCTCTATCCAGAGTGACAGCCAAAAAAATGTCTCCAGAAATTTCCAAATGTGTCCTAGGCAAATTTCCAATTTGCCCCCTATGCAGAGTCGCAAAAGCAACTATAAGGCTAGAGATGTGAAAGAACCTCATGCTATAAGCAGCTCAGTTGACCCAAGTGTAGGTACCTAGGGATGTAGGAGATGTGTGTTAGAAGTAGGCTGGAGTCCCAGTAGACCTAGTATTTCGTGCTGAAGAGAAAGTAGCATGTCCCCTGCTAATAGACAATAGTTAGGCAATGCATGTCTATTTGAAATAGTAGAGTGCTCATTTTTGTTTCTGGATTTTGGTGACACTGTGGATTATAAATGAATCAAAGTTCTCTTAGCTTGGATGACCAGGTGAATGGTGATGTTCTGAACTAAGGAATTCAGAGGGGCTGGATAGAGGGCTGGAATGGAAATTGCTCATCACTGAGTGTGTGGGCTGAGAGGCTGCCATGGTAGTACTGCTGTGGTTAGGGCAGCTGGAGAGGGCTCAGGAGAGAGGGAAGAGCCGCAAGTCCAGTGGGGAGTTGACAGTACAGGCCAAGTCTCTGGTAGAGATTAACTCAGCCAAGGAAGCCATGAAGTAAGATGAGAAGGGAGGCAAAATCGAAATTCTGGATCCACTAACTTCAGTGCAATGGTGAAAGAAGAGATAAAAAGAAAAATAAGAAAAAGAAAAAAAAAAAAAAGACTAGGAGAGCATGGAGGGAAGAGGGCTGAGGACAGCGTTCAGTGCCATGGAGGAGAGTGTGTTGGCATGGAGGAGGGAGGACAGAGGACAGCGTTCAGTGTCATGGAGAGTTTAAGTACCCATTACATGAAGCAGGTAGGAGGCATGGTGATGTTAGCAAGAGTAAGCCTAGGAAATTACCAGGTTGTAAGCCAAGTGGAAGAAGTAATAAAATAAGTAAGGAAGCAGAAACAGCAAGTGTTGCCTATGAAATGTCATAAGGTGAGTGTGAAATCGTGTGGGCAAGATATATATTAAATGACTACACATAGAAGACTCTCTACAAAGAGAATAGTCTCTTTTCCAGGAGCTTCTCTATTCTTTCACCTTGGGATTATGGCACAAGTGAATACAGGCAGTCAACATTGAAATGGGAATCCAGCAATATCAAATAAAGGAAACAAAAAATTTAAAGTGTAAACTTAAGACTGCCTATGAATAATCCCAACTCACTTGGAACAGCCTTACTCTGACTTTCTCAGTCCCCTTCCTACTGTTAAAAATAAGACTGAAAAAAAAAAAAAAAAAAAAAAAAAACACCATAGAGCCTCCATGTAGCAAGCAAGTCAGGATTTTAAGGCCAATTCCTAGAAACTATTAGGGCAGTAGACAATTCTGTCTCTCACTGGCTTTTGTAAAGCCTCAACCTTCTGAATCGCCTTTTACTTTATAATGGGGAAGGAGATGGACCAGGAGGGGCCAGGACTGGGAGCCTGGCTAGACAGAGGGGCATGGCAAGGTCTCTTGGTGTGGCCAGGCATGCAGGGAAGTAGAGAAGGTGGTCAGCAGAAGGAACAAGAGAACCAGTTTTCTTGTCAGCATATCCAGAAAATATCTGAAGTATTTTGTCTGGTTCAGTATCCTATGCCCTTGTATGAGATTTGGAATACTGTAGCTGAAAACAGATACTTAGAGACAAAAAGAGTAACTTTCAAGGGGGGGGGGGAAGGTGGCGGATTGGTGAAAAGCTGTAATTCATTAAGATTTAACCAAACTGCTGAGTACCAGGAGAGCTGCAGAACTGAGTGAGTGGAAGGGCAAGTGGCCAGCATGTCTTTGTACCTTGTAACTCAACTCCTGAGATGGTCATAACAAAGAGCACCTTGCAACAGGTGATCCCATGACATTTCTAGGTTGGCTCTTGGATGTTGGTGGCAGGAAGAAAAGATCAGGTCTTCTCTTGACTTAGAACTACTACAAACCATAACACTGTGAAACATTTTGATTTACCTTAATAGAAAAACCTATTTTTCGGCAAAAAGAAATTTCATCAAGGATATTGGCAGTACAATGGATAGTATCTTTAAAGTTTGGTTGTTCATTAAGTGCAGAAATATTCTTAACAGATTTTTATCTTTTGTTCTCCTTACAAAAGCTGAGAGAGTAATACTTCATGATACAGCTAAACTAATCAAGGATTCAAGGATTATTTCCTTTTTTCTCTCAAATTTTTGTTCATAGGCTGCCTTCTAATGCTTTGTTAAGGATTTTTTTTTTTTTTTTTTTTGCGGTACTTGGGATTGAACTCAAGGGGCATTCAACTTCTGAGCTACAGCCCCAGCCCTATTTTTTTATTCTTTATTTTGAAACAGGGTCTCACTAAGTTGCAGAGCTCACTAGGTAGCTGAGGCTGCCTACAAACCCAGATCCTCTGGTCTCAGCCTCCCAAATGCTGGGATTACAAGTGTGTACCACCACACCCGGCTTGTTAAGGATTTTAATTAGAGAATGGCTTATTAATACATTATTGCGACCAATGATTTTCAAGTTTTTATGTGCACATTAATTATCTGGAGTATTTGCCTTATAAGCACAAGGCTCTGAGTTCAATTCCCAGCAATACACACACAAAATATGGATTCTAGTTTACTAGGTCTAGGGTGGAACTTGAGATTTCTGTATTTCTAACAAGCTACCAGATTGTACCAATACTGTTAACTTCCCAAACACACTTTGAAAAGCAAGACTTACACATTACATTACTGTTCTCATCATTTTTTAATAAGAATGGTAATAATTTGTGGGGAAAGATCCCCAGAGAGAAGGCGGCCCCGCCCGACGGAAAGGAAAAAAATGCATCAAAGATGGCGCAGAGGGGAAGTGGTGAGGGTGGAGGCCTAAGAGTGTTTACCAGAGACCAGGATTGGACGAGGGATGTCTCCTCAGCATGATCAAGCCATTGGTAGGTCCCTGGTAGTGTGATCAGCGCGTGATCACCTTTTAGACTGGGCCAAAGAGGCATGACCAAGATGACCTCTACGCTGATTGGCCCTACAAGAAGACACTCCCCTCACTCTGCCCTATATAACACCTTGCCCCTCATGTAATAAACGGATGAGTCCTCTGATGCTCAGTCTCCGCCGTGTGTTCATTTCGGCTCGACCTTCCTTTTCCGCAGGGAACCCCCTTTCGGGGTAGACGCTCCAGGGAGATAGGGGTAGGGGCCCCCTTTGTGGAGAGGACCCCACAATAATTCATACTTTACGTGTCTGCTGAGTCCCTGAAATGCCATTATAATAAATAATTGATTAAAAACATCTAGAAGCTGGGCATGGTAGTGCACACCTGTAATCCTAGTACTTGGAAGACTCAGACTAGAGGATTACAAATTCAAGGCCAGCCTCAGCAACTTAGCAAGACCCTCAGCAACTTAATGAGATCCTATTTTAAAATAAAGAATAAAACAGGGCTGGAGGTATAGCTTGGAGATAGAATGTCCCTAGGTTCAATTCCCAGTAAAACACACACACACACACACACACACACACACACACACACACACACTCCATATAATTCAGATACCAGGTGTACATGCAGAAATTTTTATTTTAAAATATAAGAAGCTTCCCTTGATTCTAATGGAGCACTTTCCTACCTTTACACAAAGGAGAGCCATAGGTACACCTGTGGCCAGGACCAGAACAACTTGCAAGAGTTTTAAATCTACTTAGGCATTTAGACTAGAAATTGATAGAAAATTGATATTATATAGAAGAGGTTATTTGGACCAAGAAAAATTTAAGAGCAAAGTTGCCTACTTTTCTTATAAAAGAATTTTAGTGTAACTCTTACAGAATTCTAACATTTAAATTTTCCAGGATTACATTTTAGTTTTTTGTTTTGTTTTGCAGAACTGGGGATTGAACACAGGGGCATTCTACCTCTGAGCTACATCTCCAGCCCTATCTTTTATTCTTTATTTTGAAACAAGGTCTCACTAAGTTGCAGAAGGCCTCACTAAGTAGCTGAGGCTGACCACGAACCTGCAATCCTCCGGTCTCAGCCTCCCAAATACTGGGATTATAAGCCTGCACCACCATACCCGGCTTTTTAGTTTCTTTTAAGAGTACATCTATAAGATGTACAGTTCTACTTAAATTTCTTAAATTCATTACAGTTGTAATTCTGGTTTCTGTTTTGAGGTGTAGGGGAACTTTTTTGGTTTTGTTTTTGGATCTTTGTTGTTATAAAACATTCTTTTATTTTCTCTTTTTTTAATTTTTAGGAGTTTTGTTTGTTATTTGCAGTGCTGGGGGTCGAACCCAGGATCTCACACATACTAGAGTGTTTGCTCCACCACCGAACTACATCCCCAGCCCTTATTTATGTTATCCTAAAAATTGTTGCCTACATTAATTTTTTTCCCTCTCAACATGAGATTTGAAAAATACACAATTGAGATGTTATATTTTTCTTAACTATCTGACTTATTCAAGCAATATCTTCAATTTTCATTCTTTTTAATATATTTGTTTCTAGCAATACTGATTAGGATACTGTTAAAGATGTTTAAACCTTACATTCCCTTATGTAATGAATGGAAACACCATATACAATTAATGCCTAATTCAAAGCTGTCCTTTTGATTGCTTAAAGGAGAAAGTTTAAATATCATGTATATGTACCATTGATGCTACTTAAAATAATATATTCATATATTACTTCTCAAATATAAATCAATTTTTTTTTTTATGTTGTACTAGGGATTGAAACCAGGGGCATTCTGTTTCTGAGCTATATACCCCAGGCCCTTTTTTTTTTTTTTTTTTCCCCAGAACTGGGGATTAAACCTAGGGGCATTCTGCCTCTGAGCTCCACCCCCAGCCCTATTTTTTTATTCTTTATTTTGAAACAGAGTCTCCCTAAGATGTGGAGGGCCTCACTAAGTAGCTGAGGCTGGCCATGAACCCTCGATTGTCCTGTCCAGCCTCTCAAGTACTGGGATTAAAAGTGTGTGCCACCATGCCCAGCTTATTTTATTTTTTATTTTGAAACAAGATCTAAGTTGCTAAGGGCCTCGCTAAAGTTGCTAAGGCTGGCTTCAAACCTGCAATCCTCCTGTGTCAACCTCCCAAGTAGTGGGATTACAGGTGTATATCACCACACCTGGTATAAATCAACATCTGAAAATCTTAGGAACTGTCCTTCCATTGGAGCAGCTTAAGAAATCTTATCAGTGGCATAGTTTTTATGCTTTTTTTTTTTTGGATGGATTAGCCCAATTTCAGGAAAGCTTCATAAGATATTAAACATTTCAGGTGAAAAATGGGGAGGTGGAGAGAAACCGTAAGAAAAAGATTAAAGATGGGGCTATAGAAATAAGTAGGCAGGCAAGCAGGTAGGAAAATGTACATTATCTAGAAAGCCTGGGACTCTTTAGAACAGGGTAGAGATGACTCCAGGATCCTGGTAAGGTGAAGGTGACCAATGACCCTACACAAATGGATACTAAATGAGGATATTTAAGTGGTAACTGTCTTGATGAGTGGAAGCTACTGGATGCTTCATCCTTGCATGGAAGAATGGCACTCCTAAATAAATACCTTGTCCCTGAAGTGTATGCCAGTGGAATATTATGATCATGACTCAAGGATTAGTTTCCACAGTGGAGTCTGATTCATAGCCTACATATTCCACTAACTGGTACGGTAGAACTCTTGTCTGGGTAGAGACTCAGATCTGTGAAAAGAACATTGAATGAGCAAAGATTTTTAAGGGTATTTCAATGAAGACCGTTCGACTGGCTTTAAGTTTATCACTGCTTAATAAAATGATTTTCTTCCAAACTTGATGCAAAAACTAGGATTCCCAGAGTAGTTACTGGAGTTTCAAGTAACTGTTTTAGCTAAGAATGACCTTTACTTTTGTACCAAGGCTGAACCCTCTTAAAGAGCCACAGAGCTTAATGGAAACTCAAGTAGTCTTCAAAGCAAATGACTTTAATAAGTATTTATCAAAAATAGAGCCGGGTGTGGTGGTGCACATTTGTAATGCCAGCATTTGGGAGGCTGAGACCGGAGGATCCAGGTTTGCAGCCAGCCTCAGCTACTTAGTGAGCCCTCCGCAACTTAGTGAGACCCTGTTTCAAAATAAAGAGTAAAAAATAAGGCTGGGGATAGAGCTCGGAGGTAGAATGCCCCTGAGTTCAATCCCCAGTACCACACACACACACACACACACACACACACACACACACACACAAATAGAGTGTGTGCCTACTGTAAGTAGCAAAAAATTACTCCTAGATTTGAAGAGCTTATAATTGAGATGAGAAGACAGCATAATGCACAGAAAACAACCAGAGAACAGTATAGTATACTATATAATAATATCCATATGCCTACTTCAGGCAAGTGAACACCTGAACTCTGAGATATGTGATTGCCTGTATAACTTTAATTATCATTGATTTTATGGTAATACACGTGCCTATTTTAAAAGTCAAATATTATTTATTTCAAGATTTCTTTCTTTTTCTCTGTGTTCCTTCTTTCTGGAATTCCTATTGGCCAACGTTTGCACTTCTTGGCTTGATGGCTTGATCTTATAATTGTTTTTTCTCTTCTGTTTTCTGTTTCTTTAACTCCCAGGTTTCCCCTTCTCTTTTAAAATTTTGGTTATTTTTAATTTCTAAAGTTCTTTTTTATTCTGATGATTCTCTCCATATTCCTAACATCTTGTTTGTTTTACAAATACATGGTAGAATCTCTTATATTTCTGAGAAAACTTTAGTTCAGGCTTTATTTTTTAAGTTTTGTTCTGGTTCTTACATTGTCTGAGCTACTTCTGGCCCTTCAGGTGCTGTTATTATTGTTGTTTTCTCCTTTTTATTGGACATCTTCCTCAGGTGTCAGTTTGTATTTGAGAGTGAGTCACTATGAAGTTGTCTATAGGTTCTATGATTATGTGGAGCTTTTCAAATGGTGGACTTCAAAGTAGGATTATTGCCAGCCATCAACATCTGACTCTGAGAGTCAGTTTGTTTCTCCAGAGAAGAAATTTCCAATAATTGTCCCATTATATTTTATAGCCATAATTAGTGATAAACTAGGAATGAAGTTGATTTCTTTCCCTAGGTTCTGGAACTGAATTAACTCAGGGTAAAACCATGTCTTAAAAGTGATATTTTCTTACTGAATTCTTATCTGGGAGGGGATACTGGGGATTGTACCCAGGGTCTTTCTACCACTGAGCTACATGTCCATCCCTTTTAAATTTTATTTCAAAACAGAGTCTCACCAAGTTACCACACTCTAGCCTTGAACCTGTGACCCTCCTGTCTCAGCTTCCCAAGTAGTAGGATTATAGATGTGCCAATATGCACAGCTTTCTGAATTCTTAAGGCTTGTGATAATTAATGTGCAGTAAATAAGATGTCTGATTTTCATACCTGTTGTTTGCCAAACTCTGTGTATATTTTGGAAGTATACTTCTGCAAAGACAATTAAACATTCCCTATAAAGAAAAATGTGGTTCCCACAACATATTTCTCAACCTTCTGCATTCTTGGCAATACATTTAAGTGTAATATTATGCATTCCTGTCACTGAGAGAAAGAAAACCAACCTATTTAAAATGTGTTTGAGAGTAGCACAAATCAGAAGACACACTGATGGCCACCAAATGGAGTTTAATGTTGGATGCTTGTCATCATTACAACTTGAAGACTTGACTATGATACTTTTAACTGGAAGGAAAGCCAGATATATTCTTTTTCAAAATCTTAACCTCATATCTGTAAAAGATTAAAGCAGTTAACATAAACATATTATATACTATATTTCAAAAACTTCTGTAAGATAGTTATTATCTCCAAATTGTAGATTTAGGAATAAGCTAAGAAAATTAAAATGAATTACTCAAGATCAAAAAACTAGTATGTCATGTTGTGACAAAAACTCAGAACTATTTTTGTATTCTAAAGTTGAAAAGACTGTGTGTGTGTGTGTGTGTGTGTGTGTGTATGTGTGTGTATTGCTACAGATTGAATCCAAGGGCACTGTACCTCTGAGCTACACCCCCAGCCCTATTTTCCTTTTTTTTTTTTTTTTTTTTTGTGTGTGTGTGGTACTGGGGATTGAACTCAGGGGTGTTCTACCTTCGAGCTATACCCCCAGCCCTGTTTTTTATTTTTTATTTTGAAACCGGGTCTCACTAATTTGTGGAGTGCCTCACTAGGTAGCTGAGGCTGGCTGTGAACCTGGATCCTCTGGTCTCGGCCTCCCAAATGCTGGGATTACAAGTGTGTGCCACCACGCCTGGCTCTTATTTTACTTATTTATTTGGAAATAGGGTCTCGCTAAGTTGCTGAGACTGGTCTTAAACCTGTGTTTAAGATCCTTCTGTCTCAGCCTCCCAAGTACTGGGATTACAAATGTGGGTCACCACCACACCTGGCTTCCCGAAAAGACTTTTATCCTGGGGAAGGAGAACCTTATAAGATAAAGCTGCTTAGGGATGGTTATTTTGGTAAAAATAACATCAAAAGGAGGGGGGGAAAAAGAGAGTTATCTAAAGGAAAAATTCCATTTGGGCTGACTACAGTCTGAGGAATGACTTATACTCTGAAGAATATATAGCTCAGGTCAAGTCCATTCTTTTTTTTTTTTTTTCTTTTGCGGTACTCGGGATGGAACCTGGGGGCATTCTACCTCAGAGCTACAGCCCCATCCCTATTTTTTATTCTTTCTTTCTTTTATTTTATTTTTTATTTATTTATTTATTTATTCATTTATTTATTGTTTTTTTTGCGGTACTGGGGATTGAGCTCAGGGGCATTTTACCTTTGAGCTATACCCCCAGCCCTTTTTTTTATTCTTTTATTTTTTTTGAAACAGGGTCTCACTAAGTTGCGGAGTGTCTCACTACTTAGCTGAGGCTGGCCACAACCCGGATCCTCTGGTCTCAGCCTCCCAAATGCTGGAATTACAAGCATGTGCCACCACGCCCGGCTCAAGTCCATTCTTATTGCCATTGTTTTTTTGTTTGTTTGTTTTTGGGGTTTTTTTTTTTTTTTTCTTGTGGTACTGGGGATTGAACTCAGGGGCGTTCTACCTTCGAGCTATACCCCCAGACCTATTTTTTTTATTCTTTATTTTGAAACTGGGTCTCACTAAGTTGCAGAGTACCTCACTAGGTAGCTGAGGCTGACCTCGAACCCGGATCCTCCGGTCTCAGCCTCCCAAATGCTAGGATTACAAACGTGCGCCACCACGCCCGGCTTTTATTGCCATTGTTGAGTGAAAACTAAGTTATGATATTATTTGATAGGTTACCAAAGAACCAATTTCTCTTTCAAATGTTTCTTTTCTTCTGATTTGAGCCCTAAGATTTAGAACTGCTTTGTTTTTTCTGATTATTTTTATTGGTCAAATAAAAATACTGTATTTCATCTTCATATTCTTTTTAAAGTATTCTAAAACTTTTGTTATGAAAAACTCAAACACAAAAGTAAAAAGAATAGTACAGTGAATTCCTATGTGTGCTTCACCCAGTTTCAAAAATAATCAACATTTTGTCAATCATTTCACCTACCTCTTCTGTTGCTCCTCTTTAAAAACAAAAACTAAAAAAAAAAAATATATATATATATATATATATATATATATATATATATATATATATATATATATATATATATATAGTCCCATACATATTTTACATATAAATTCTTTGGAATGAGTTTGTGATATATCCATATATATATATATGGATATATATATATATATATAAAACCACTTTTTACATATATAAAACCATTATAAGATTGTCATACCTAACAAAATTAACAATAATTCCAAACTTTGTTGTCTGGATCTAAATCATCTAGGCCGTAATTTTAGTGTTGACGACGTTCATGATGAGTGTACTGCCTTTGACTTGTGTCTGTCTAAATCTGTGTGTGTGTTGGGGGGTGGGGGTGCTGGGAACTGAAAGCAGAGTCATTCTATCTCTGAGCTACACCCTCAACCCTTTTTATTTTTTGTTTTTGAAACAAATATTGCTGAGGTGATTCTCTGGTCTGCTGAGATCCTCTTGTCTCAGCCTCCCAAGTACTTGGATTATAGGCATGCACCACCATGCTTGGATGTATCTAATTCATTTCCTTTATTATGTTTGCATTACTTTGGGGTGAGCATATCAATTATTTCCCATAGGATTTTCTGTTTCTTTAATCAGATAACTTTTGATAATATATATTTATTACCATTAATTAAAGTTTTCCTTTGGTACCTAAAACTGAAAGGTTAGGATTCAGACCTGCAGTTTATTACCAAAACACACATTATCTCCAATCTTAATCACCACACTGAATTTAGGGTTCAAATATCTGAGATACCTACCTTACTCATTCCTGAGTAGAATTGAGAAGGTACCCTGTGGTGAAGAACTATATTAATTGGTCTTATAGTTTCCCTTAGTTTTAGTTTTCTTGTTTATAAAACAGTTTTCACTAACACCATTGCTTTCATTTAAATTGTTAATTATACTTGAAGACATTAAAATTAATATCATATTTTGTAAGGCCACTATTATAATTAGATTTTTTTTTCTTGCTCCTTTGGAATGAACTCACCCCACAGCTATTATGTATTTTTTTCATGTTTTAACAAAAGTTTACATTTACAAAAGAAAACATGTTAGGTGCCTATTAAAATGTTTAGTTGGCAGCTATTGATAAGGTATAAGCAAAGTAATTCAGCTATTACATCTTACATTTATATAGTTATTCTCTTTAGAACATTCATAAAAACTCAGTTTTATATGATTCATATAATCATTTTTACATCACTCTTTTGTCATTTTGGTGGGGGTTTTATTTGGACATTATTCTGTCTGTAGTGTCCTTTAGAAACTATGAGACCATAATTCTGAAGCAGACAGTCAAATCTGTTTACTTACCACATGTAATCTAAGTTTTCTCAGCTTGCAAGTACCAGTGGAGACAAAAGTAACAATTGCATCCCAGATTTCTTCTCACAAAAGGTTCCAAGAAGCTGTGAAGTGCTCTTCAGTATTTCTGGGGTTCCCAAGGGATGACTCCCTTGTACTCTTGAACAAATCCACTCCTGTTTAGCATTGCTACTGTATTTCCAGGAATATGTGATACATCCCATTGTCAGTTTTGGGTCCTGCTGTGTCAAAGTAGGCTGTAGTTCCTCTTTCTTTCCTAGCATAAGTTCTTTCCCAGAAGCATCCTTAAAAAGATTATTTTCTTTCCTTAGGTATGGTGAGCCAACTTAGTTATTTTCTTAAAAAGTAGAAGCTGAGTCTGATGGTGCACCTGTAATCCTAGAACTTGGGAGGCTGAGACAGGAGAATCACAGGTTCGAGGCCAGCCTCAGCAAACTTAGTGAGACTCTCAGCAACCTAGCCAGACCCTGTTTCAAAACAAACAAAAACAGGTCCAGGAGGGGAGTAGGGTGTGTAGCACAGAGGTAGAATGCCCCTGGGTTCAATCCCTAGTACTTAAATAAGTAAATGACTTCCTACTATATGCAGTACATCACTAGACCTTGTAGCACCTGGAAAAACTTAATAATTTTTTTTACCTTCCTTTTAAACATTATTTAAATGTTCTTAGATGACATTTAAACTATTAAACGGGATAGTTTTGTCTGAATCTAACTCCACTTCAGTTATGGATTTTACCTTTCATGGATATATTTTTTTCATTGGAGATATCAGTAGGAGGTCAGGGAACGGAAAGGTCAGGAACAAATGCAGAAAGGGAAAAGCTTGGATCGCCCTTCCTAAGGAAGACAATTTCCTACTACTTGAAGAAGACACATAGTTCAGTCCCTAGGGCAGGAGAGCCAGCAAATGTCCCAGGAGCACAAGCCACAGTCAAAGGGAAGTGGGTAGGGAATCATAAGCCAATCATTACCGGTTATCTCATTAGTGACAGAAAGGTAAACTCAAGGCCAGGTTGAAGAAGGCAGGCAGATTGTAAGGAGTTGAACAGGTCATTTAACCCTCATGATAGCTCCAACTCCACTTAACTTCATGACCCTTTTGAAATGGATAGGTGGGACTGTTTTGTTGTTGTTGTTTTTTCTTCTTCTCCTCCTCCTCCTTCTTTTGTGGCACTAAGGATTGAACCCAGGGGCATTCTACCTCCAAGCTCCATCCCCAGCCCTATTTTTTATTCTTTTTTTTTTTTCCCGGTACTGGGGATTGAACCCAAGGGCATTCTACCTCTGAGCTACACCCACTAAATTGCTGAGGCTGGCTGTGAACCTGGATCTTCCGGTCTCAGCCTCCCAAGTACTGGAATTACAAGTGTGCACCACCACGCCCTGCATGACAGGTGGGACTTTAAGAGGCTTGTGCCTGAAAAGACAAAGGAAACATGCTGCCATTTTCTTTTGGTAATATAAAGTCTCCTGTCACAACTGCTAATTTGGCTTCAAAATGCTGCAACTATTACTGTTTTCTTCCTATACATTTCCATCCATCATAGATTACTTGGTCAGGTCTAAATAGCTAGTTTTTTAAAAAGAGGGATTAATGGAGACAAAGATCTTATGTCATGAGTTTTCATTAAGTTGTACTATTTGAATTTTTTTTTTTTTTTCAGTACTGGGGATGGAACCTGGGGGCATTCTACCTCCGAGCTACAGCCCCAGCCCTATTTTTTATCTTTATTTTGAAACAGGGTCTCCCTAAGTTGCAGAGGGCCTCATTAGGTAGCTGAGGCTGGCCTCGAACACGAATCCTCTGGTCTCAGCCTCCCAAATGCTGGGATTACAAGTGTGCGCCACCACACCCTGCTTATTTCAATTTTTAAACTACTTAATAATTTACAATTTATTTCTAGATATTAAATATATATAGTCAAAACGCACACTGGAATACAAAGAACAAAACAGTTTTTCTTAACCTCTCTTCTGTGGACATCCATAGGATTTTGTAGTTTTTCTTTGCAACGCTTACACACATTTAAATGGCATGTGCATGCTTGTCAGTCATGCAAGACTGTAGGCTCCACAGCATGAAAAACTTTCTCCCACACTTAGCACAGGGCCTGGCTATTGAAGCTAGTTGCTAACATTTGTTGACCTCAAGGAATTTGTAATTCAGTTGCAGTGGAAAAGAACTATAACACAGATATTTAAACAGATACAAAGTAAAGTAGAATTACAGAGGAGAGAATTGGCAATTTATTCTCATCAAGAAAATGTTCATTAAAATGGCATTGACCTGGGCTTCTTATATAGATAGGATTTATACAGGCAGAAATGACAGGAAAAAAATTTCCGGGAAGTAGGAATAAGGTGAGTTTGGGAGAACAAAATACAGGATTTTTTTTTTCAGTGATCAGTGAGGCTTATATTAGTAGGTAAGGATGCAAGGTAGATTGGAAAAACAAATGTAGAGGGTTTAGAATCCCATGCTAAGGAACCTTAAAGGTTTTTCTCTGGACCCGTATTTTTGAAATGTGTTCCTCACTATTCCATAAGATATGTCATATAAAACCTATCCCACTGACAAGTAGGTTTGTATAATGCCACATGCTATATTTCTTGTAATATCACAATGCACACTAGCAAATCAAACTTCATAGTCCTTCAAGAAATAAACTTTTTTTTGACAGTACTGGGGATTAAACCCAGGGGCATTCTACCTCCAAGCTAACCTCCAACCCTATTTTTTTTTTTTTTTTTTTGGTACCGGGGATTGAACTCAGGGGCATTTTACCTCCAAGCTACACCCCCATTTTTTATTCTTTATTTTGAAACAGAGTCTCACTAAGTTG
>PVLC010029272.1:0-20305 GCA_004027655.1 Graphiurus murinus
TGGTTGCCTCAATACTAAAATGGAAAGACGGGATAATGTTGAAGTGTCTCTTTTAGATTAATATTTTATGAACCTGGCTGCCTCTCCCTCTCCCCTTCCCCACACGTGGTACATGGTATTGAGATAACAACTGCATGGAAATGTTTCCTTCATTGATTCCCCTCCCCCGATCACCTGCCACCTTCCCAACCCCCTCTTGGCTCCAACAGAGTTTCTCCTTCATTATTTGAAGTTCCTCTTGTATCCCCATTACTCGCTAGTTTCTATACAGGAGAGAAAACATATGACCCTTCACTTTCTGTGACTGGCTAATCACTTAACATAATGATGTAAGCTGGTCAATTTTAAAATAATGTGCTAAACTTGCTTAGCATATATATTATTTGGATAAACTTAGTAATGGTATTACTGACTTCCTGTGAAATATACTGCTGTCAGTAACTAAACACACCGCTGCATTTCCCTGCACCCCTGGCAGGAGTGTTTTGCTTTATAAATTTCAGTGCACAGAACGTCTACAGCACGTTCTTCCTCACTGACCACCAAACCCTGTTACTGATCGAGAGACACCTGCTTTGCTCTTGTCTGCATTTTCCTGGAAGAGAAGACAGGTTTTTTAAAAACCTGATTTGAGAGGTTTCTTTTTTAATTTTGTTTTATTTTCAACAGGTGGGTCTACCTCTCTTATGATTTTGTTGTAATTACACAATAATTTCTGAAATCATAGATGCCTTATTTTTAGTACTTTTTATGATTTAGCTTGTTTTCTATCTTCTGCTAAATTATCTATGTTTTATTTAAATTCTTCCTCTCTGACAATTTGAATGTGGGCTTTTTAATTCTATTAGTGGAAGTATTGACCTATTTAAATATTATTTAAATTATATTTCTCATTACATCAATTTAAGAAATTAAATTACTTTTACTCACTCATTTATGTAAAAAGAAATTAAAATTTTTCTAAGTATATCTTATTCTTAACCATTGGCACTTCAATATAGATTAAAAAGTTCATCTCAACCTATTTGGGTTGCATAATTATAATTTCATTAGTAAAGCATCAGATATTTGGGTTCAAATTTGAGTCAAGACAGACTTTCTAGTGATGATTTAAAATCCAAGGGAAATTTTTAAGAGATTGATAATTAACTATAATATGGTACCTTTCACGTGCAAAGAATCTAAGACAGTGTACATGTGTCAGCTCACTCGTGCCAAAAAGTTCAATTTTATTTAATATGGTTAGCTTGCATTTTAGAAGTATATCAACTTCTATTGATGCAACACATCAGATTTGATAATTTGAATGACACACTTAAACAACAAATTGTTTTGATTATTTAGAGGCTAAGGTATATTTTAGAAAACTTTCATAATACATTATTGGGCTGAGAAGAGTGGAAGGAATCCACAGACTCTAAAAGGAAGCTGACCAAGGAGCCTGCAAGGTAGCCAGACCTCCCAGCTGGCTTTCTCGAGAGGGGATCATCCAAAGCCAAGATCTAGAGCACCGTGTGGAGATCGGGAACAGGATGCAAGGCCTGGACCTCCGTCTGCAGGGCGTCTCCTAGGAGACCCCTCCGAGGACCAGGCTGGGCCAGGGGCTCTCGCCTCCAGTTTGTCCAAGGAGGAAGACACTTTCCCTGCAAAGGGATGTGGGAAACGAGATGATCCTGAAATCAGGATGAGAAGGAAACTAAAATTCTCCTGAGAAACTCTGATGTGCGTTCCATAGATTCGAGACTGTTTCATCTGGAAAAGCCAATGTCAAGCAGATGTTTGAGTTGCAATGATTCTGGATGGGTCATGTCCTGGGTGACTAGCAGAAGCAGACACACATCTGTCACCAGGGAAAGCACAGGAGAGTTTCCAAACAGACCTCAAGAATGTCCATCTGAAGGGCCCAAAGAAGAAAAGTATTCACATAAGAAAAAGAACAAGAATACCCATGAATCGCATGGCAAATTAGTCACTATTCATGAAAGGAGGATGAAACAAAAAGCAAGAATCTCATCCAGAAGAATGCTGAAGTGGTATAGTTAATACGCTTCAAAAAATAAAATTTCAAGTAGTAGAAGATAAGCTTGAAAATATTTCTGGGAAATGATAAAAGTTATAATGAAGAACTGAACCTACCCAAAATAATGGAAACCAAACTATCAGACCAATACATGTGTATCCATGTTTAGAGCTGCACAATTCACAATTGCCAAACTATGGAACCAGCCAAGACAGACAGTGGTGGAGTTTTCCCACCCTCTGAGGTGCACTTCAGATGGGAGAGGTGCATCCCGCCTCCCAGAAGGACCTGAGCTGCAAGACAAGGTGATGCAGACACCTCAGACCACTGGAGTGCAGCTGAGACCTGGGCGCTGCCGTCCTCAACTGACAGAAGCCCCGAGTTGATGACGCAACAAGGTCTAACTGCCGAGGTGGAATGCACAGGGGCGAAAACAGGGAGCTCACACAGGGATCACGTCCCAAATTACCCTCTCCGGCATGGCATGGATGGTCTCTACCTTCCGGAGGTTTATGCTCCAGTAAGACATCCAGACAAAGAAGAATCACAAAGATACAATTGCATACTCACTAAGATCCACCAAGGAGGACATGGCATCAAGAAGCGAAGCGGACGGAGCCCAGTGGGATCTGAGGAGATTTGTGTCTAGAACAGGGAGAAAGGGCAAAGGAAGCGAATTCTGCTTTGAACCCTGCAGCTTCCCGGGGCAGCAAGCACAACGCGACAGACTCAGTCCCTGAGGTGTGGGAAGAAAGGCAGAGCAGGAACCCCGCAGAGCATGTTAACCAAGTGAGCCCAGCACCTTAGAGAAAAAGAGAAGGTGCCACATCAGCCTCTAAGAAAGCTATCCGAGGGAAAATAAGCAAATGTGAAGAATTAAAATTGGTAACACACAGAGCTACAGTTGAGATATTACAGAAGAAAGGCCTTTAATAAGTCATATATGAAAGTGTGACTTCATTGGGGTCAACTTATAAAAACAAGTCTGCAAATAAAAGAGAAAAAAGAACCAAGTGATTGGGAACACGGGTTTTGGAATCCAAGTTCCGACAGGTCAGCAGCTCGGGAGCACCCAGCCTCTGGGGACCTGCTGCCTCTGCAGACCAGCTCAGGGTTATCTTTGGACACGCCCACGTGGCAGACGAGGGCTGCCCTGGAGTGGCAGGCTCCGCTTTGGGTACTCATCCATCTTGCGCAGGTGAACAGCTACAACTGGGGAGAGGGAGCCTGAGTCCTGGCGAAGGTCACCTCCTCTCGCCCCAGATCTGCAGAGCCTGGATCCTGGGAGAGGATCTAGCCCCAAGGTTGTTTGCAGGTCACCTGAGAAGAACTAAGATAAGGATACCCACAGTAACGCTGAGCTCCCATACATACCAGCCAATCACAAAAATCATGGAAAATGATAGAAGAAATTTCAGAATGGGATTCTTAAGTAAGATGGCACAGAAAGACAAGCGCTGCATGGTCATCTGCGCTTGGAATCTAAGGCATTTGATCTCACAGAAGGTAGGAGGAGAATGGCGGTCCCCGGAGACTGGGAGCACAGTGGAGAGGGAGGGGAGAGGTGGATGGGCGGTGCTAATGAAGAACTGAAACTGATCAAAGCAGGCAGAATGATATGAGAGATACTATTCATCGAGAGGAGAGGGAGGTAAGAAACGCTCGGAGCTGCTGCACAGCAGCCTGAGGACAGTTCACAGTTAGGTGCTGTTTGTCTCAAAAAGCTAGAGGAAAGGATTTTGAATGTTTCACCATGAGAGTGATAAATGCTTATTTAAGAGTGAGAGACTTATTTAACCTAACTTAAATATTACACAATGTATACATGCATTGAAACATTATGTGGTGGTACTTCATTAATGACTGTGATTTATGTTTTATTTATCAGCTAAATTAATCTGAATTTTTTTTTTTTTTTTTTTTGCGGTACTGAGGATTGAACTCAGGGGCATTCTACCTCCGAGCTATACCCCCAGTCATATTTTTTATTCTTTATTTTGAAACAGGGCCTCATTAATGGATCCTCCTGTTTCAGCCTCCCAAGTACTGGGATTAAAAGTGTGAGCCACCATGCCTGGCTTTAATCTGAATATTAAAAAGATAAAAGTAAAACCCTCCAAATTTTATAAATACATTTTTAAATGAACAGGAAAAAGTAACATCCATTTGTTACTTTAGTAGCTTAGCCAATAAAAGTATTACCAGTGTCTAAATACAGTTTAAAGTATTTGGAAGTGATAATGATATCTGAATAACACAATCTAATAAATGTTCTGGAGAGGTGCTGGAGAACAGCAGCTCAGGCCGGCAAGGTCCCTGCCCTCCAGAAGCGTTTAGTCCTGTAGGGCAGCAAACAGAAGCAAGCCACTGCGATATCAGGGAAACAGTGTCTGCAGAAGTGACAGATCCGCTGTGTTGACTGAACCAGCTAGTACTGGCATGCCCAGTCATCGGTGGCACCACGATGTCAGAATGCTCTTTTCTCTCTTTCTATTAACTTGTTATAAATGTCAACAACACATATTTTGATCACTCAAGAATGCAGGCATCATATTGCAAAAATACTCCCCAAATCTCGAACAGCAATGCATAAGACATAAGAAATAGCGTTTGTCAAATAAATTATAAGTGACTTTTAAGCTACGGATTACTAAGCATTTTCTAGTTTTAAGCATTACGAAGATTATGCTAAAATGTTACGCATGTGTCTCTGAGGCCCTAACAAAGAAGGTGCCTGTGCAGGACGCAGCTGACAGGGCTGTGCTCCACGCCAGACCGATGCAGCTGCAGCGGGGAATCCACGTGGACCGAGTGGTTTAACCCAGAGCGGCGGCCGCTCAGGGATCCAGACACTAAGTCCTTTCCAGCACTTTCATAAAGCTGTCTTTCAAAACCTTAAAAACCACACAGAAGACGTTAAACTGTTGTTCTGATTTTATTCTACCATAGATCATGAACAGAAAAGGGCACAGGCTCACCTCTGCAGCACCCCAGCCCACAACGCTGAAATAACTGTTGTCTAAACACAAATTCCAGAACCGTGAATTCATGATACAGGATACTCAAAACCAAAGCATGCATAAATAAAAAATCGCAAGATTTGACACCTAAGTGTTGCCATGCCATTCTTGACTGCTAGTAACCACATAAAGAATTAAAATACAAATAACTTTAAAGCATTTAGCTATGGCACATCTGTTGTTTGTGATATATATATATATATATGTATATATATATATAGTTTTTTTAATAGAGAGCTTATGATATTTTCTTATCTAGATCACCAAAATCTAAATATAGATACTTACATTATTGCATTCTCCAAGGAAATACAGTGCAAATCCATCAGCTTTTGTGGCTGCCAAAGTAATAAAAAAAGGGAAAAACTAATCTTACTGAAAGGATACAGCATGTACGAATTCTCTATGGTGAGACTGAGCTAGGAGCCTTTTGAATAAATTTGTTGACATAATTAACGGTCATGCAGTAAAGAGAACAATGTAATTTATGGCTCTATTCATTAGCACAAGTAGTATATCTTCAGACACTTTTCATCAGTGATTGCACACTTTGTGACGTGACATCTTCAAAAGCAGGCAGCATACTACGTAATAGTATATCTGTGAAAGCTTAAATATCCAGAATTACTGGAGAATATTTTTAAAACTCAAGAATTATATTAATTTTTCAAGTATATAAAATACCCGAAGTGATGCTCATAATACTAACTTACTAAAATAAGCATCTACTCAGGGGGCGGGGCATACACTTACATAGCCTCTGTAGTGACCAGGATTCAACTTATCTAAAATCTAAAATTGCTTCAGGGTCATCTGCGGCAATTATCAGAGCAATGAGCAGCGTCAGTCTTGGAGAAATTGCCTGATTTCACCTCCTTTTCACCTGTGTGCCTTTGGGCAATAGGCTTAACCTTGCCGTTGCACAGATTCCTCATCAGTAAGATGATGGTAATAACAGAAACCACCTCCCGAGGTCATATTGAAAACAATGAGTCAATACATGATATTAATATGCGTGGAAGAATGTCTGGCATTTAGGTAAGCTCATAAGAAATGTCACTATCATTACATCATGAGTATTTTTAGTTTCAAATGAAAAATTAAAAGACTCCATTGTTAGAGTGACTAGCCCACAAAATCATGGTCTAAAAAATGCACACACCTAAAAAAAACCACTTTTCTGATACAACTTCCCCGTTAACTCACAAATAAACCATTGTTTACACAGTATATAGCATTGTCATCTGCACACATAAATTTAAAATGCTTGTTTTCCTGAATTTTTTTTTCTTTAAAGATACACTATTCAATTCAATAAAACAGTATTTTCCAAAGAAATCTATGTGTTAGAGTCATAGTAGATTCCGTGTATACACCAGGCAGATACTTATTTCAGATCAGATAATTTAGAAATTTGTAGATTTGACTCATTCTGGTAGTTCACAACGGAATATTTTCACTTCAAACTCAGCGATAAACCAGGTGTTTGTTTGTTCGTATGCAGGGAGCGCCTTCGCCCTGGCTCTCCCGGGAGGACACAAAGGCTCCTTACCTATTTTGATGATGCTGCTCAGCTCGTAGAGGAGAAGGTGGTTGTCTCCCCCCGTGTCCAGCCGCTGCTCGATGTAGCTGTTTAGCTCATACACAACTCCCTGCATATTTGTATCTTGGTACTTTGAGTGAAAAATAAAAAAAAAGGGAAGAGTTCAATAAAATAGAATAAAAATTCCTTAATTTGTAAGACATGATATTAATCTACATTCATAATTACTTCATATAGTAGCTGCTAATTATGTTTTATAGAACATGATTTAAATTTATATTATATTATAACCTACTGTATAAAACAAATAGATTAAAATTAAAATTTCTATGACTTATTTTAAATTATCTATAAACTAAGTAACTCATATTAAAATATCAAATGTTACACATTATAACTTCATGTCTGCAGTTTTATATATAATAGCAACTTGATTAGTAAAAATAGTGCAGAAGTTTTCTGAGTGAAAAATTACAACAGGCTAGAAAACTCTCCCAAGGCACCGCACCGAGTGACACTCAGTCCCCGTGTGCTTGTCCCTGTCTGTGTGGTTCAGACGGGGGAAGCTTAGCACTGCAGCCCCGGTCACCTCCACGGTGGCCTCCACAGCAAAAACACATGCCAGGCTTCACCAGGGCAGGGTCAACAGCAGGGGAACCAGAAGCCCCCACTCCTGCTCTGAACTGCAATGTCCCTGCTCTAAAGTCATGAAAAACAATGTCACTTATCTCCCTGCTACTGAGCTTGCCTCACTGAACCTAGTCTACCACCGACAAGCATCGTAAGGTTTAAAAACAAAATTCTGTCACCTCTCGGCTTAAGATACTCCTGGGGCTTCCCACTGCACTGGACAATCACAGATGATTTTCTCCCAGGATGGGCTCGCACGTTACAAAAGCTTCCTTCCTTACCTCCCCTCTGCCCTCACCATCTCAACCATGGCTGTCTCTGCTTCTGGACCACTCAGATGTCTTTCACTCACAGGGGTGTACTACGTGGGATTACTAGCACCATGCTCAATGTGTCCTCTGAGGAGCAAGAGACTAAATGAAGCCATCAGGCCATCGTGTGACGAGGATGCTCTGGCCATCCTGGCCATCTAGTCTAGCAGACACTCTGCTGGATACTAGAGACCCTATGGAGTAAACAGAATCAAAGTGCTGTCCACGGGGAGCTTACGTTTTCCTTGAAATATTATCAATAAGTAAATAAAGCATTTTTTTACATGGGTAGGGAAATGTTGAGTTCAGTGTGCTAGCACTGAGCTAAAATTTGTTTGCAAAAGTAGCCCACACTAAATGAAGTGAAAATGCCAAAACAGTCCTTGTAGATTCAAAGACTTAGCAGGATTAGAATGCTAGGGTAAACTGGTGGAGGATCTGTTCCCCCTCCCCTAGCTCTGCCCTACGAAGCTCCCTCGCAAAGGCGCATGTGAAGAGTCCACGCTGGGGGCGAGGGACGTGGGGCAGCTGCCATCCAGCCGTGCACCTCACACCTCCAAGACGGCTCCTGAGGTGGCAGGGCCAGCGGCAGCAGGTAATGTGGAGACAAGGTGAGTACTGTTAACACGGTGGACAGAGCCAAGCTTGCAGTCAGAATGACACGCCAGGAGAGAGCTTCCTGGAACTAACGAGGGAACTCTTATTAAATTCGTTGGTTTTGTTGTTGTTGTTGTTTTCCTCCATCTGTCTAGGAGAAGTCCCTCTGGGATCCCGACCACTCCCTGGCTTCCACACCTGTATACCATCTTAACATCACAAAATTCTTTCACTGCCTTTATTCTAAGAACACACACACACACCCACACACACACACACACACACACACACAATAGTGATGAATATTTTTCTTAATATTTAAGAGCAAGTTGGTGTGTTCTTTTACTCTTGGGCAATTTAGTGTATTTCCTAAGAACCTTGCCTTACATAGTCACAATACAGTTACTGAAATGATTTTAAGAATTTAGTATTGTTTCCACAATATTGGCAAATTAAAAACCCACACCCACATTTCACCCACTGTCTCAGTGATGTCAACTATACCTATCCTCCTACCCCAGTCCAGGTTCGAATCCCAGATCATACATGGAATGTAATGGCTAAGTCTCTTCAGTGTCCTCCCATGTGAAGCAGTCCCTTAGCCTTTCCTTGTGTTTCTAGAACTTGCTACTTTTGAAAAATGCAGCCTAATTTGGATTTGTTAAATGCTTTCTCAAAATTAGATTGATGCCCTACATTTTCTTGGCAACGATACTATGAATTGTTGATGGTGTATAAATATCATCATCCCTTCCATGTTTATTACTTAGCATTCCAGGGAGAAGAAGAGGATTCCATTTCCCCTCACAGATTCATTCATATGAATATAAACCCACAAATTCTTACTTTCCTCAATAGGGCATAATCCAATAATACTGTCATTTAATTTGATGTTCAAATTATCCCAGATTTGGCCAGCAGAAACCTCTTGAAGGTAGATCCTGTACCTTTTGAAATGTTCTCATTATTCCTGCAGTACTTCTTTACTTTCTCATCAAATACTTTGCCAGCTCTTGAGCCAACCATTTCTAATCTCAAAGGAGTCCCAGCCTCTCTAGTGGGGAATGGTTTTTAAAATCCAGGACTTGTCCATACACGTGCTCCCTCCTGCCTTTGCTCCCAAGTTTCTCCCTTATATAAATATTACATATATGCAAGGGGGCCTCGTGGTGTGTGTGTCAGTGTGTGTGTGTGTGTGTGTGTGTGTGTGTGTGTGTGTGTGATGATCTTAGGTGGTAAGGCATTCATTTGGGAGAGTGAGTAAGTCATGAGGACTGAACCCTCATGAATGGGCTTGGAGCCCTTATGAAAGACTTGAGAGAGACCGGGAGCGTCCTTACCCATTCTGCTACCTGAGGACACAGCAGGGAGATAGCTGCATAGAAATTAGGAAGTGGACCTGGTACACACACACACCACACAAGACCTCCTCATATATATGTAATATAGGCATTAAACATAAATATTTAATTTTACTTTATCTACCTATCTAAAAACCATGACTACATTCAGATATTCTGACTAATCAGACTCCCCAATGTACACACTCCTCTTCTCCATTTCCACATTTGTAACTGTCCCACCCAGCAGCTAGAAATCTGGAACTCAGTATCCTTAATGCATTTGCATATCATCTCAAGTCTCATAAATACACAGAGGTAGTTTCCACACCACTGCAATTAGCAAACTTAACAACTAGATGTTAGTATTTTTCATTTAGGAAAAACTTACAAGCACTGAGGTATACCAGGACAACGTCCCATGTTTTGACAATAGATAAACTCTTGTCCCATACCTCCTATGAAGACATTCCAGAAATCTCCCATCGTAAGCCCCGTCTACTGGACTTCCCAACTGACCTCTGTCCCCAAGGAGGCCTTTCTTTCTGGTTTTTTTCTACCACAGGTTACCTTTGCCCTTTTTAAAAGTGGTATGTACTTGGAGTCGCCCTCCGTTGCGCTGGCGTTCCCTGCTCACCGCCTTCCGTGGCAGAAGTATACTACACATTGTCCATCTGTCCCGCTACTCCTGGGCTTCTAGGGTATTTGTGTGTCCAGTTTGGGGCTGCTGGGAGTAGTGATGAGCGTCCCTTAGAGGTCTTGTGGACACAGTCTTCCAGTGTCTTGGGCAAATGTAAAAGGCTCCTGGGTCACAAGATAAATGTGTGTGTAACTTTGCAAGAAACCACCAAACCCTTTTTTTCAGGCTTTTTGGGGATAAAGTTATCAGAACATGTTAGGCATTTTAAAGAAAACAAAGTGAATAGTATGCCTTTGAACTTGATTGAAGATTGCTATAAAATCAGATACATTAGTTGGGTCTGGTGGTGCATGCTTGTAATCCCAGTACTTGAGAGGCTGAGACCGGAGGATCCGGGTTTGTGGCCAGCCTCAGCTACTTAGTGAGGACTTCTGCAACTTAGTGAGACCGTGTCTCAAAATAAAGAATAAAAAATAGGGCTGGGGGTGTAGCTCAGAGGTAGAATGCCCCTGGGTTCAATCCCCAGTATCGAAAAAAAAAAAAATCAGTTCCATTAACTTAAATTTGCATTTTTATGACATTCAGTCTTAATAAAAACATCATCCTAAAAAGAGGCTGCTTGGCACCCTTCCCTCTGAGAATGAGTGAGTCGCCTACTTTGTTTACACGTCACCTGACTGGAAAGTAAAGCCCACATTTTCTACTTACTCAGAGCGAAGGATGGACTTTCACAAACTTTTTCTTTCTATTTGTTTCTCTGCTTTATTTGTTTGGTTAAAAGCCAGTTAAAGCCGGGCGTGGTGGCGCACGCTTGTAATCCCAGCATTCGGGAGGCTGAGACCGGAGGATCCGGGTTCGCGGCCAGCCTCAGCTACCTAGCGTGAGGCACTCCGCAACTTAGTGAGACCTGGTTTCAAAATAAAGAATAAAAAAGAAATAGGGCTAGGGGTATAGCTCGGAGGTAGAATGCCCCTGAGTTCAATCCCTAGTACCGCAAAAAAAAAAAAAAAAAAGCCAGTTAAAAACCTCCTTTCAGACAGCATGGTAAGGAAAGGCATTGCCCATGAGCAGCAGCTCTGGACCAGGCAGGGCGGAGGGGCAGAGCGCCTCGGGCAGGCGGAGGCCTCCTGCACCCACCGTCCCTCCAACCTCGGCCTCCCAGGGCCTCTCTCTCCGCACTGCCTCATGTCCATGAATGTACGAGCATGCTGTCACGTACCCATTAGAAAATGGTAAAAACTAAGCATCTCCCGTCACAAGCCTCCTATCTAGTTACCACCCCCTCTCGCGCCTCTCTTTTAAGGAGAAACTGCATCAAACATTGTCTGCACGTGCTGCATCCAACTTTTCTTCTCCTCAACTCCCCTAACAGCTAACAGCTCTGAGAAGTCACCGAGACCCCACAACGCTCCTTCACTCTTCCTCCCTTGAAATGCCAGCTAGTGGCTCAGCTCGTCGCAGGCACCGGGGGCTCCTCCTGCCCCTGCACACCTCTTTCCAGTCTTCTTTGTAAATGTTTCTGCCTGTCTGAGGCTTCTAAATGTCACGCCCCAGGGCTGGTCTGCGTTCACTTCCCAGGAGACCTCACCCAGGCTCACAACTGCACATATGTTTCTAGGCTAATGGCTCTTAAATCATCCTTACTACTAAGGGTCTCGAAGTCCATAACTGACCTCAAAGTTGATAACTCACACTTATAACCTTCTACTTAGCATCTCCATTTAGAAATCCATTAGGAATCTCCAACTTAGCATCTCCCAAACTGAGCAGCTTCAGTGCCCCCCCCACCCCACCCTGAGCACGCACATATTCAGGCTCCCCTACCACTCCTGCCGGCCCCAACCCTGTGTAGGTGTGGCAAGACACACACACACACACACACACACACACACACACACACACACACACACATTTCTACTAGCTCAGGCAAAGCGCAAAGCCAGGGACCAGGCTCTCTCCCCTTTTCCCCTTTCCTCCTATCACACATTCGGATTGCTCAGCAATTCTTGTTAGCTCTCCCTTACTGCAGGAGACTTCTACTTGTCAATCACCCAAGGCAATAGAAAATTATTTTTTTAGAGTGCCATGGAATTCTTTTACTTAGGATTCATGCACCTGTGTTCTGCTAACAAAACAGGTTAACAGCATTTTAAAGTTTTGTTTAATGCTTTTTTTCTACACTCTATAATGTTCTAATTCTTGTGTCAGGAATAAGTTTTTCTGGGATGAGTTCTGTTCCCAGCTTTTGAAATAAGACTTTATATAATGTAGGAATCTTTCTTTAATGTTTGGCAGAATTATACAATACAAGCTTTTGAGCCTCAAGATGTTTTAGGTGATCTTCTACTAGCTTTTTAGTTTTTTTCAATCAGATTTGATAATTGCTAATTTCCTCAAAGTTGGCCACTTCATCTAAAATTTCCAATACATTAGTAAATGCTATTCCCTATTAAATTACTAATAATCTCCATATTACCTATACTTATAATCTAGTTCTCATTCCTAATTGTATTCTCTTCGTTCTTGAATGGATTGCCAAAAATAATCTATTTTATTGATCTAGTTAAGTGAATATATTTTACATTACTAATAAACTCTACAATTTAAATTTCGGTCCATTAATTTCTTCTCTTACTTTACTAATTGGTCCCTTTTGATTTTTAAGTTTCTTCTTAGCTTTTAAAATTATTATAGGTAACCTAGAAAATGGTAATTCACACTTATAACTCAAAAAATCAATACCTCTTTTATGTTTTTAAAAGTTATTTTTCAAAAAGTTATCTAGATAAAGAAATATAAACTAGCAATTCAAATATAAATGTGATTTACTGTGCCAGGGAAGCATTTTTAAATGTTCTACATATGGAAGACAGAAGTACAGCCACACTAAGGAAATAACTAACATGTGAAAATACACTTATGTGCTTTCAATAAAAGATGCACAATTGCCATTTTATGGGGTTAAAAGAAGGCCATCAACTAGAATAGTAATTTGCTAAACCACTTTAGCAACATGTATTAAATGCTATAAATTACTTATGTCCTTTGACCTACTTACTAAATTCATAGGCTGGCACTTTCTTGAAGAAGTATTTCTCAAGAATAAATTGCTGCATACAGAAAGATAACCAGTCTATAAAAATTAGAAATGATCAGAACATATATTGATAGAATGAAAAAGTGAAAACTTGTCACAAACCCAATGGGGTATTTTTAGTCATTAAAGATATTAGACCACATATGGTGATTAAAATGTTTATGGTATAATGTAAAGTTAATAAAACCCAGATCTAAATAGCGTATGCATTCTAATTATTAATCTGTAAATCTGTGATGTGAAGAAGAGCCTGGTTGAACTATTCACAACTGAAAATACTGTCTCTGAACATATTTCAGAGACATGGTTGGTCTTTTAAAAATGCAAGTGAATGGTTTTATCTGAACTAGTGGCTGAGGTGGATCAGCTAGTGGGATTGGAGGAAGCCTCCACGGGGTGAGTCACACAGTAAGACTCAACCTCAGCAGCAGAAGTGAGGGGGCTCGACGGACAGTCCCAGGTAGCCTAACCAAACAAAAGGGACTCGGTGCAGGAGACCTCCGTCTTCACAAACACAGGGCAGCTCTACTCAAGGATGGCAGAGACAGGGCTAGGACTGATGGATGAGCGGAGAGAGGCTAATTTTGGGCATCTTCCATGTGAAGAAACCACAGCGAGCCTACACTGCCACGCTCAGGCAAGCAGTGCCCCCGGGGCAAAGGAAGCAGGTATATGACAAGAAAAAACAAAAGAGCCGTGCCAGGAACGGCAGGGGCACTCAGCCTCAGGTGTTGGGGTGCTCCGCCTGCACAAGATTGTCTGGTCAGGGGATGATGACTTTCCCAAGGCTGAGAGGCTCTTCGTCATGAACTTGTTCATTCAAGTTAATGACACAATTGTTTCTCAAACAGAAACTCTAGAAATTCTAAATTCTGTGTCCAACGACTGATTAGTCATGGGGCATAATTTTGATCAGGACTAATTGGAGGTTCCTGAAGGTTTATTTAAAGTAGCATGGGTAGCTGACTGTGAATCCTCTTCTTTGGGGGATTTTTTTTTTTTTTTAACAGAGTTCACTCTTTCTTTGAGAAATGGCGCATTTGAAAGAGGCAAGGTGACAGAGCATCCCTCCCTGTCGCTTACAGCTGGAAGGTTCTTAGGCTGCATCCTGAGAATAGATACCAGCTACGGAAGCCCCACCGTCTAACTCCTCAGGGCCCAAGACTCCTCATCAAAATGGTTGAGTAAAAAAAGTGAATTCTTGGGAAGCAAGAAAATGGCGCTGTCTTATAAAGCAAATAAAATATTGGGGGGGAGGGGTTGGTAGTGACACAGGATTGAAGCTTAATATGGGTGAGATGGACCTGAGTTCTCGCTGTGTGTGCAACAGAAACACACGGAACAGAAGACCAGCGAGCCCCCGCGATTCACTAACAGAACTGAGCACTGCGTCCCCTCGGCATACATAAGCGCTCACTGTGCGCCAGGCCACACGACAAGATGATGAGACAAGGACTCCAGCACGGCCATGGGTTCCAATCACCCCAGAGGAAACCCAGGAGCACCGCTGTGGGGATGTCCCCAACTCCAGCTCCCTCCAGTCCCCATCCGTAGGTCCTCTAAAACGGCCTTCTTTATCTGGCCTTCCAGCTCAGCGGCTGGCGGCCCACGCCGAGGGCTTGGATATGAGTAGGCACCAGAGGCGAGGAGCGTCCACCGCCCAGAGCAGACCTAGCATTACCCAACACTGCTCAACTGCGTGGCTTCACAACACAGAGGTGCAAGTGACGTGTTGGATAACAGAAGTCAGGCTGAGCCTCATCTCAGGAGGGGGAGATGGGTCCAAGGATGAAATGCAGCTGAAATATACGTACAATCCTGAGGCGTATAGAAGAAATCAAAGAAATAGGCAGAAAGGAGACGGAAAGGAAGAACATGCACACGGAACTTTAATATGCAAGCCCATGGCAAAATTCCTCAACACCCCCTCCCTCGCCCTCCCCATTCCAAGCCTGTCAGTCAGTCCCAGGTGTCTGAAAAATTTACAAGACTGCTAATTACCCTGGACATGACCGACTGTCCTCAAAGAAGTAGCTATTGACCTGGCAATTCAAACTGATTTGTTTCAATATTTAACCCACATTTAGGTTTTTATATACAGGAAGGAAAGTTTTTTTCTTATAAAGTAGCATTAAACACCATATGCTAGGTGCTTTCAGTACTCCTTCTCCTATGCGTTCAAGTTTGCTAAGTCTCTGACAGTTAACTCCAAGTGTTCCTCCAGGATGTAAAAACAGTGCATTTAGTATTTCTAAAAGTGCTGAGCAAGTCACGCACGCCGTCAACACGCCAGTCTTTCATTCTCCCAAAAAGAAGATGCTGAACCAAAAGCCAGGCCAGACAGGTAAAGCCTGTGAGTAAACCCAGCAAAGCGGGGCTGCATCTGCCACCCGGCCTCAGCAGATTGCTGCTGGGTGTGAACGCCGTGCTGGCGTTCCCTTATCTTCTGGTTTTTCAAAAGAAGCCGGAAATCTGATCTTTCTACACAGTCTCTCCACTTCCAAATGCTGCAGCTGATTCAGAAAAGCCCGTGGGCCTGGGAAGCCCAAGCCAAGTGCATCTGCTAGCTGCACACAGTCTGGCAGCCTCCAAGTCCCTGCCTCTCTCCTGACTTCATTCCACAGGAATGAGAGCTAATTTGAGGGCAGTCTCTTTCTGCTGCGATGTTTCTAACACGTTTACATGTGAGCGCGCTGAGGGACCGTACAAGGCGGTTTTTATTTCCTCTCCTGTGGTGGTCGTAGGAATTATAGTCATGTTACTTACCCTGCTGACTTCCTTAGGAGCCGATTCATCTAAAGGATGGAGAAGGAGGGGAAAAAAGACAATTAGAAACTCTGAGCAGGTTCTGAAGTGCAGCATGTCACTCATTCTCACACACCCAAGGTTCCTTCACAGTGCTGCTTCTTAAGAAATCTTAGAATCTGGTTCAAACACACACACTGTGACGTAAAGGTGAAACCTCACAAGTTCGAGAAGCACATGCTAATTTCAGAGGAGAAATGAAACACCAGCACCACCGCAGTCTTTTTCCAGATCAGCTTTTCAGGTCCTGAAGTAGAAATGCCTGCCAGGTAACCACACTGTGGCACGTTACAGGACAGCACTGAGCAGGGCTGCAAGGCTTGAACCAGCTCACGCGATGCAACCCACGCCAATATCCCAGGACCATCAACACTTGCGCTGCAGGGTTAATCCAGCAGAATGGAACTGCCTGTTCTGCTGAAATAAGAAATGCACCTGCTGGTGCCCTGGCCAGGCCCAAAACAGACCACTCAAGGTGCTGTGTGTACCAAGCCCCAGCAGTGGGGGCTACTTATGCCCGCCCCACAGCACTGTTTGCTGGTGACGGGACACTGATGGTCTGCACCTGGCCTAGGTGAGAACCCCAAGGGCCTTCCCCTGGAGCTGGTCCAAACGAGACCATGCATGTGTGGTAAACAGGGAGCAGTAAAAAAGCTACGAGGTGCCCTCTGCACCTGCCGGTTCTGAACGTCCTATGCATGGGTGTCTGTTCTCAGCAGATCCCCTGCTGGAAGGCAGCCTTTAATGAAATGCTGCAGCTGCACTGTGTCCTCAGCCCCCAGGGGACACCAAAATGCAGGTGCTCAGGCACTGCCCTGGGGGCCTGTGTCTTCCTTAGGAACCCAACACTATCTTAGCACCCATGCATTTACGCCAGGAATGGAATGCATCCTGTGTCCCCGTGAAGCACACCCAGGAAAAACAAAAACAAAAAAACACCCTGCATCTCTGCCTCACGATTTCATACACAGTTGCATTTCTCGTTAAACATCCATGTTAACTGACCACTGATTGCCCAGTTCCACACATGACACCATGTCTAGCACCACGGTGTATCAATTGGTGGCTTCCAAGCTGGTGTCTTCCCTAGAAAGCCCAGTAACGCCTGAATACACGCACGCACGCACGCAGCACTCCCACTCTCCCCTTCAAAAACACCCCCTCTATTACACTACCTCATGCTTCAGAACCTAAAGTAAACTAGGTTCCAACTCTGGCTACACATGGAATTTACCTGGGGACCTTTTAAAAAAAAATAGTAAACTCGGTTCTATCAGAGAGCAGTTATTCAAACAGTTCTTAATTTTGCATACAAACTTATGTATTTTGGTTTTTTTTTTTTAATTTTTACTATACTTTTACCTGTGCATTATAATCTCACATCATAACGTAGTTCAGAGTGGTAGGGACATACTTGGTGAGCTTGCCCCTGGGCTTCCTTCCTGCTCCCTCTCTTTCCCCGTACATGATCCTGAGGTTGGCAGTGATGATTTCATATACCTGCATACAGCAATGGGAGCGTTTCCCTCAATAATCCTCCCTCCCCCACAACCACTCCCCCCTGGACCCCTCCATCACTCCTTTGTTTACAGTCCTTCTTGTATACCAATTTCTCCCTAGCTTCCACATATGACCTTTCACTTTCTGTGACTGGCTAACCTTAACATAACTATGTTCTGCAGGTCCGTCCATTTTCCCATAAAGGACATCACTTTGTTCCTCTTTATTGCTGAGTAGAATCGCATTGTGTGTACATCCCACAATTTTGTAATCCATCCATCTGCTGACAGACGCCGGGGCTGGTCCCATGGTCTGGCTGTTGTGAACTTGCTGCTCTAAACGTGGGTGTGCACGTGTCACTACAGCAGTCTGATTTCCGCCCCTTTGGAAAGACACTCAGGATGGCTGAGTTGTAGAGCGGCTCCATCCCCAGTCTTCTGAGGGGTATCCACACTGACCTCCATGGTGGCCGCATTAGTGTGTAATCCCACAAACAGTGTGTAAGAGTTCTTATTTTATTGCAGACTGTCTTCTTGATGACTGCCACTCTGATTGGAATCTCAGTGGAGCTTTGAGTCACATCTCCCTGGTTGCTAATGCGTTTTCTTATCCTCCTTAAAGAGTGGTTAGAATAGCGCACATGACTTCCCTAAGAGTGTGAGAATACTGCAGGAAAGCACTTAACTTCTCCACCCAAGTTCACCACAGAACTCTTCATTTCTCTTCAACTCCTAATGCTCTGCCGCTCCTAAACCTCTGGAGACGGAACTGTTCAGTTTAATCATTGCAAAAAAAAAAAAAAGAAATCCTAAAATTGTAGAGGCTTAGATGATATTTTAATATTTTCTTTTTTTAACAGAGAAAAATCCAATGAGCCTGATTTCAAAAAGCAAACAGCCTTAAAATGCACAGGATGTAACCCAGCACTCTTTAAGCTTAGTCCCCAGACCGGACAGGTACTCAACCTCTGACACTTTGGGTTGTCTATCTTCACCAACTCTCACCACAGACTAAAACGTTAGCTCCGGGGGAAGATCCCGAATGTCCAGGCATCTGTAAACAGATGCCCCGTTGGCATTTCCCACTAGCCTTGCTCATTTACAACTTCTCAAACTGACTGTGCATCAGATACTGTATGCGGATGTATTTCCACAACCAAGTATTTTTTGCTTTATGGGCAATTTAGAGTATTTGAGAGGGGAAAAAAAAATGCCCACATAGGATTTCTGGATTTTCACTTCATGAAATGGTTTAGAAATATATCTTGTCTTCTGCAAACTTAGCAGGCACACAGTTTTTGTTAAATATGTATCAAGTCTTTTGTACTTAAGAGAATGCAGCGTTCTAGCTCACTGAGGAGACTCATGAACACAGTAGAATCTGGTACGCGGCCAGAGCCTGCTTCCTATCTCCTACACTTGGAATTCTCATTTAGTTGCAGTCTTTTGCCCAAGAAAAACCTCTGTGTACTTTAGACAGAGCCTCTCTTCTACAGTGGCGCAGCCTGTAGGAGCACAGAGGCAGTGTGCCCGGTGGCCTGGTGGCTCGGAGCTGCACCTTGAAGTGAAACCCCAGCACCACAGTGGGAACTGTTGCTGAAAACGATTTCTTTTATTTTTTATTTTTTTGGAAAGAGCTTTTTCAAAGTAAAAAGAAATGCTGCCTCCTCCCATCCATGCAGTTGACATTTACAGCCAGAAAAAATATATAGACAGTTTAACATGACAAAGCAGAGACTAATAAGCAAATATGAGAAGGGCAGAAAACAAAGTCCAAAGGAAAGTGAGAACAGAGGATATTTTGTCTGGAAAATATATGGCACAAGGGTTAAAGATAATAAACTTTCTAGGAACCGAAGGCAAGAAATTATGGTGATGGGATCTGTACTGCTCAATATAAAACAATAAGTGCGTTGTAGGAGACGTTCTTACAAAGATGCCCCGTGGACTTGAGCTCTCTCAGAACCTGACGTGGCGCCTCACGCAGGACACACAAGCATTGGTCATTTGCTTCACCCAGGAAAAGGTGTTCCAAAACGTAGTCTTTTTTTTTTTTTTTATTTGTTGTTATACAGGAAAAGTTGAAATCTTATATTAAAACTTCTGCACTTCGAGTTTTGCAAAAATCATGCTAACATTACATGTAAAATAAAAAACAAAACGTAAATGTCTGATTATCAGAGAAGACATCCAAAATAAAGACGGGAGGTGATAATTTAATGCCTCCGTGAGAAATTAAGACTTTCTAAATTCTAAATCATGATTTTCATGTGAAGTCAGATATTTGTTTTGAATGGCGTCTACCTTTTATATCAACTGCTCATTTCCTTGAGCTTTAACATAGGGTCGTGTCAACTAAGACTTCCATGGATCAATGGACAAATCTCTGTCTTCAGTGCTCATTCCGTGGAACGAGGAAGGAAGCGGGAGGAGTATCACATGGGCACTGCGCTCCAGCCGGGAGCCAGGGCGACCAGGAGACCGAGACAGTGCCACCACCGGGAAGGAGTCACCGGATGGCTGTCCTCCGAGGTCACCCACCTCCCTTTGCCCTTCAGATTCTGCAGCTAATCTGACATTCCTAAGTGGGAAACACCTGCTTCTCAGCATCGGAGAGCAGCGTCTCCCCTGACAACTTACAAACCAGCCGTCTTCTTTACTGACTTCCGTGACTTGGGAGTTGAAGCGGTCCCATGCAGTCTCCTCCAGCCCTGGGTGGCCTGAGGCTCAGCTGAGGGCCAACCTAAAGACAGCTGTCTACTTTCATCCCCAAACCATGCCGCCATCAAAACAATTCAACCCG
>PVLC010029273.1:0-20317 GCA_004027655.1 Graphiurus murinus
AACATGTCCTCCCTGAAGGAGAGTCCCAGGTGTGTGTGTGGTTTAGGTGCTAAATACTCTTCCCAGAGAACTCTGCATGAGGCTTGCTCTACAGGCAAATTGGGGTTGACTTTTTCCTCTCCAGTTTAGGGTTATTATATACATGTTATGTTAAATGACCCAGAGCTAGAAAATTCTGCTCAATGCTTAAAAAGTCAAAGAAATCACACTTTTATTGTGTTAACTTATTTGGTAAAAACACCAGCTGTTTCTACAGCCTGGCTTTGCATCAAATTTAGGTATGATCTCGAGCAAGTCATTGGCTCTATTTCTTCATCTGCAAAAAATATTTAGGCTGCCCAGAAGCTAAGCTTCTTTCACCCCCTAAAAAGTCCACAAGAATACGGGGTAATTTCCATATAGGGCAAAGGACAGGTTAAAATACCATTAGACTACTCTTGAAATCTGCCGAATGCAGGGTCTCTACCCTCTAGAGACCCAAGGGGCTCTATCAGTTCAGCTTAAATGCCACTCTTACCTTGCAACCTGGGCTGGAAGACTTGATTATAGGACTAGGCAGAGATGGGAAGCAAAAAGGGGAGAAAGAATAGTTTACGGGTTCCAGGATGTTTAGAGTCTCAAGCTTTCTTTTGGTCCTAGCAAAGGCCTGGTCTCTCCGGGTCTTTAACACACACCAGGTTGGGGGGAGGGGCGGTACGACCAGGAAGGGTGACTCTGAGCAGTCCTACCTGCACTCGGGACTCCGGCAAATTGATTTTCAGCGCTACCTCCTCCCGCATGAAGATGTCTGGATACCGGGTCTTGGCAAACAGAGCTTCCAGCACATCTAGCTGCGCGCGAGTGAATGTCGTCCTTTCCCGCCGCTGCTTCCGGGGGGTGGCTGTGGGACAAGAAGCCCAGGGCCCTTTAGGGTGGGGGAGCAGTTTCTCAGTCACAGGGGTTTCCGCGGGTCCTTAGACTCCCTCCTCTCCACCTTGCCTTCCACCCCCTCCCAGCTTCTACCAAAGCCCTGCCCGCCCCTTCCCTGCTGGCTCCCCACAGAGTCGCAGGACCCGCGGCCATTGCCTCCACTGCCGGGGGTAGCCCCCAGCTCTGCCTGGCTTCAGAGATCTCTCCGGCCAGAGGGTCAATTGGAAAGCTAACAAACAAAATAAAAACAATACAAAACACCCCCAAATCCTCCAAAAACAATTCCCAAACCACAATACAAACAAAAAAGGCACTCGGTGAAGTCAGAGGATCTCCTAGAACCGCGCCTCCATGCTGCTCTCGGCGCTAGCGCTCCCTGAGCCTGTGTTCCTCCATCTTTAAAATGGGGACATAGCGCATTACTTCTACGAGGGTTTTAAGGGACAGGCTCTGCTCCAAAAGGAAAGCACGGCCCGGAGGGAGTCACTCGGGATTAAAGGCAAAGGACCTGGAGGCCAGAGGGGAAGCCAGGGGCGAGGGGGTGAGGCAGGGAGGAGTGCCAAGGACAGCAGAGAACCCAGCATCGTGGAGATAAGCGCCAGACCTCGCACCCAAGTGACAAGGGCAGTAACCTTTCTCACCCACCCCAGTGCGTGCCCCCTAATCACTCGAATCAAGAATCGGCAGTGTGATTTTCTGCAACTGTGGCAGCCGCACTTCTTCCCAGCCCCAGTTCCTTCCTCGGTCAGTAAATGCGGGTGGTTTTTAGCTACTTCTTCGCATGGAAAATCCAGTGGGGACCTAGCCTAGTGCTGGGGTGAGGACGGCGTGACCTCCAACCCCGGTGCTGGGGGGAGCTGGGTGCTACATGCCCGCGGGGGCGGGCGTGCCGCAGGGCTCACTTACCTGGGTAGCCCACGGAGGGGTGCAGCAAGTCCATCCCCGAAGTGGTCAGACTCAGCCCATTGACTGCGTAAGGCGGTTGCTTGAGATAAGACATCATGCTAAGGTTGTTTGGAGGCGCAAAGTCGGTCCAAATGGGGGGAACCCCACCGGAAGGTCTCGATTCGCCTGGGGTGGACAGGTTCAGGGTCCTTGGTGGGTGGGTTTGGAATGGTGGAACTAAAGGCAAAACAAACAAACAAGCAGAGGTGCTGGTTTACTGCTTCGGGAGCAGCTTGTTCACGTTCCACCGCTAACTAAAAAGAGCCCAGGCCAGGCCAGGCAGAGGCTTTTAAAGGACTTGCAACCCGCCCCCCCCCCAACCCCAGCGGCTCTGGAACTAGAGGGGATGGAGGGAGACCAGATAAACCTGTCTTCCCCACCCCCACCCTTAACTTAAAAAAAGGAACCCTAAAAAAGCAATTACAATCTGCCTTCCCCCAAGAACAAAACCCCACGCCTTCAAATGCACACATGGCATTCCTATCCCAACATTTGCATAGGACTCATTGGCTGGCACTAGCTAATTGTCTCAAACAAAACTTGATTGGGGCCATTTGCAGAGACAAAGAACTCTTTGGCTAAATAAATAATACTGATAACAAAGCCCATTGGTGAGAAACAAAGAAACAATTCAAGAAATCTACCTCTCCCCAGACTGTTGCCTTTCCAGGGCAGAGATTTTAATTATCTTAGCTTTTTACCACTTTCAACTGCTGCGAACCTAAAATGTCAGTGCATTTAACATCAAAAATACCAACACACCAAACAACAAACTTGAGAAAACTGCCCAATCACTATTATTCCACATTTGAAGTCATTTCCAGTAATCATTTTCACCTAATTAGTAGTCTGGATAATTAGATTTTGAGGTAAGTAACAGATTTATTAGGGTTTTGGAGAACCTTGATTATATGTGTCTAAAAGAACTAAAGCTAAACAAACAAGTATTTAACTTTTAAGCAACACCCATCAAATACTTAAACATACTGCCAAAAAAAAAAAAAAAAAAAGTCTATAGATTGGCACAGGGCTTGCCAGAAATTCTGAAGTAAAGTTAGAATCCCACCAATCAGATAATGATAGGCCCCCACATTTGCAAGTAGAAAGGGTGTGAATTTGCAGTGCAAGCCGCTTCTATGTTGATTTTGATGTGTGGAGGCTGCAGGTCCTGCAGGAGGCAAATTTTCGGAAATTTGGGTCCTTAGCAGCTGCAGCAGTTTCCTGTTAACTCGGAACTACCTTTTTCACATTTTAGTTTTGAAGAAAGTAGATACATACACCTCCAAAGTTGTGAAATTAATAGAATTTCTCCCTGCCTTTCAAGTTTCGTACAATTATATAAGAAAAAGAGTTGGGGGCGGGAGGGGGGACAAAAAGGAAGAAAAAGAAAAGTTATTTACTTTCTTCAGTTGAGTTCTCCCCCCTCGCTCCCAGCACAGACAGAGGTTCAAAATAGATGTTAATACAAGTGAGCAGCTTGCAGGTCTGGCGCTTATTTCCCCGAAATGTGGTGTGGTCCCGCAAGGATCTCCACTTTGAAACTTTGACACTATGAGAGATGGCTTCAAAATGGCGGATACAAGATTAGGAGTTCTCTCTTACTTTTACAAAGGTCTTAATGTGCTTTAAGGACTCTGGGTTTTCATATTTACATTGCTTAAGACATCAAGGAACCAAGTTCCACAAATGGAACTCCGTAACTGCGACTTCTTCCTGTTTTAAATTCAGAGCACAAGTCATGCTTCCCCACCCTAAGATGTAATTTAATGTCATTTTATAAGTGTCCTTCTTGAAGGAGTTTGTATTATTCACTACTATAAACTAATTTAGTTGCTCCTACAACAAAGAACTTGCTTTCTATTCTCTTTTTTTTCCCTAAGAAGTAGTTATTCGCAAGTTGTGAAAGTAATATTGCTTGAAATAGTCATATTTGTTAAAACAGCCTCTAATCTGCAGTTCTTTTTTTGTTTGTTCATTTAATGCAATCTTACTATCTTGGGAAAGTTCCAAACTGCTAGAGAAACCTAAAATCCTATCAGAGGTACACAGGAGAAATTATGGAAATGTTCTTACATGTCTAGCTCTCACCCAATTAGAAATGCCTGACACTCATACAATAAAGTAGCACATTCCAACATAAAAAGCAGTAATAGAAAGCACAAGGACCCCAAACCTTCTGGGAGTTCTTAACCTTTATCCTTACAAAATGGCTAAAATACGAGGGCTAGATTATTTTCACTTTTATTCCTGGATCCACCTTTAAAAGAAAAAGAGGAAAAACAAAAGCAAAATCACGGGGTGCTCTCCACAGCCAGCTGCTAGGTGTGCTTCACCTAAAGTGGCCGTGGGCCCTTCCATCTAACTTTCTAAGCCCACTAAAGACGCCTGTCTCCCTTTCTCTCGATGCCGAGTTCAAAGCGGGGAAAGAACTGCCCTTTTTCAAAACCCAAAGCCTCGCTGTGACCGCTCCCGGGCGAGGTGGCCTCTGGAGAACGCATACCTAGGAGCATCCGCGGTGGCCCCCGCGGCTGGTCGGCGTCCCTGCCCCGCAGCCCGCAGCCCGCAGCCCAGGCGCCCGAAGTCCCGCTCCACTGCCGGCGTCGGCCTGCGCAGCCTTATATCTAACGGTCAATTCCTGCAATCTGTCGCTTTCCCCCTCCCCCACGTTGTCCCCCCCCCCTTCCAAGAAGCCCATCTACCAGTTGCTGTGTCCTCGCTCAATAATAATTACCTCGTCCGAGAATTAATTATAATAAATGTTTTCTTGATAAACTAACGAGATAATCCGAGGAGCACACGTCCCTTAATTACAGGCCGCCGTGCTCAGCTCTGCTTCTCGTCCTGGCTGATTAATTTTCTGCATGATGGAAAGGAAACAAAACTACGCGGACTGGCGACTGGCCTGCGGCTGGGAAGACGATGAAGAGGAGGAGGAGGAAAGAAAGAAAAAGGAGATGTGCGGCCACCGCGCAAAACAGCCGGCGGGGCCTCCCCCGGGCGAACTCGAGTGAAAGTTTCTGGCCTCGGGGAATCAAACATCCCTGCCACCCGCGAGGGAGGGCGGAAGAAACGTGCCAAAAGGGTTGGCCTTGACTATTAATTATCGTTAGGAGAAAGCCCGGTGCTCGCTCTGCAAGGAGAGGCCTGGAAGGATGTCTACCTTACTTGGGGGGAGGAGTTTCCCGCTCCGCTCCTCTACAGCTAAGAACTTTCCGTGGCTGGAAAAAGTTCCGAGCTGAGCCGGAGAAATCCTGAGCCCCAAAGCTAGAGAGGATGGAGGGCCATAGTTGAAGGCGCGGCTTCCCTTCCCTCCCCAAGTAATCCACCACTGCAGGGGGAACGCAGCTCGGCCTTATCCGCGCACTACCTCGGTCTGTAAAGGAGGAATTCTGATGGAAAGGTTGGGTTAAAAAAAAAAAAAAAAAAAAAGTGCCCCGAAATCGAACGTTTGCTTTTCAGTCATTAGAATGCATCCACACTAAGACTTCTTCCTAGTTTGCGGCGCGACCCGTGGCCAGGCCCAGGGCAGGCAGAGACCTGCTAGTGGTTCTCACTGGGCAGACCGAGAGCAGAGACTGTGCAGCCGCGAGCCCCTCGATCCCGGCGCGGCCCTGACCCACGCCACTCATTGTCCCGAGCCTCAGAACCGAGTGCACGAGCGCGCCAGGCCCCGCCGCTGCCCGCCGGGCTCCGAGAACTGCAGAGGGGCTGCTGTCCCCGGCGCGAGAATTCCCGTCCCCAGCCCGGCTGCGGCAGAGTAGGGACCACTCACCGCCACTTCTGCCCTCCCCCGGTGCGCGCCGAGGGCGGCGTGGAGCGCGCACCGAACCTTCCTCGGCAAAGTCACGTTGGAAACCCACTCTTCCTCGCTGCCTCGGGCTGGTGACCCAGGTCTGGGACCACGACAACCGTGTGTGTGTTGGGGGGGGGGTACACTCTCAAGGATGGGGAGGAGTACAAATAATAGGAAACCTGGAGGCCTTTGGAAGAGGCTGAGGACAGAGCTGCTCTGGGCTGGGGAGAGGCGAGCGAAAGGAGCGATTGCCCGGGCGGACGAGTCGCCAGCGCTCCCCGCCTCCTCGGTTAACCGCCCGGGTTTCCGCTCACGTTCCTTCGAGCGGCGGCCGCCGGCCCCAGCCAACCCGCAAAGCAGCCGGCCTGCCGGCGCACCGGCCGGAGGAAGCGTCTACCTTATCATTACTGTTTTAATCCTTCCACCGTGCTACAGCTGCATCTTTTTGTCTCGGACTCTAAAAACGTCCTTGGGATCAATCCAAACGACCCCAACCTGGGGGCCCAAGCGCAAAGATCGAAGGGAAGGGAGAAGCCCAGAATAGCTTGGACATTAAAACAAAACCACAAACAAAAACCCCTCCCCAACACCCCAGATTAGATTCCCAGGATTTCCACGACGATTAGCAGCAGTGGCGACCCCCAGGAGCACAGGCTTTCCCTCCCTCCCCCTCCCACCCTCCTCCCGTCGTCAGTCTTTCTCAATGATCGTTGTTACACCTTAAAATTTGCAAGAGAAAAAAATATATATGTATATATATTAGGCCCTAGAAGAACTCGACGTTCGCAGAGGTACTTGAGTCGGTCTTTCGGAGGTGCTGCAGTGAGGGTAGACAGAGGGACACCCCGATACAGATACAGACAAGACAAACGGACGCTTACCTTACAACCGCATTGGAGGTGAGAAAAAAAATCGAATTATCCTTCAAAATCCCAATTAGCCAGCTATCCTAAAAGAAATCAAGAGTATTTGAATTAGAAACCTTGCAGTCTTCACCCTTCCATAAAAGTCAAACACAACAAAAAAAAAAATTTTTTTTTTTTTAGAGAACAGAAAATGAAGAAAGTGGCCTGAGTTGGAAACGTGCGTGTGCCCGTCTACGATACATACAAAGTAGATGTGGTGAGAGCTGCTCTAGCGATTTTTATTTTTAATAACAGTGGAGGCTGAGTTGGAGCTGAGGTCGGTTCCGCTCTCAGGGAGATTTGCTGAGAAAGCGCCTCTCTGGCAACTTTTTGACGCAAACTCTCCAACCAATGGCAGGGAGAGAATGATTGACACATCTAAGCCAGAGGGAAAATAATAAAAACACACAACAGGGGGAGGAAAACAGGCCGCTGCTGCACGGGGGGACGAGCAGGCAACAAATCCAGGCCTCCGACATTACCAGAATGTTCTTAAAAGACACTGGGCTTCGCTTAAAATATACATTATGGGCCCGAGCATGTGAACTAATTGTATAATTAAAATGATGGACAGGGAGGCCTCCCCTTACCTTCTTTTCCTCTTTTTCCTTTACACTCCTTTCCTGTCCCCCTTTCTTTTTTGTTTTAATTTTAGGGAAGGGGAGAAGACGCCCAAACAATGTAAGGTAGAAGGATTTAAAAATATTTAAAGTCAAGTCTGGAGAAGGGTGCGGTGGGAATCCCGGGTTCTCCCCCTCCAGGGCCAGCATCCAGCTCCAATGTGTGGCAGAGGCAGAAAGCAAGCCGGACTGGCGCTTAAAAACAGGACTCTACCCTCTCAGACAGGCCCGACGACCCGAGGGCTGGATTCGGAGGAGGAAGGAGGCCTGGGAGTGCGGTGTGGGCTGGCGGGGAAGCCAGAGATAGACACACAAGTCCAAGAACAAACTATTTTTTAAAACTCCGCGTCTTCTCTGATAAGTTAAAATTTTCTCCTGGTCCCCGAGCGAGAAGACCTGGGCTCCGGGTTTCCGTGCAGGGTTTTTTGGAGCTGGGAAGCCCAGGCCAGGCTGTTAAGGACTAGGAACCCCGAAATCTAACCGAGGGCTGGTTGGGAGGAAGCTGGAGGGGGCCCCGGGTGCGAGTGTGGGCGAGAGCCTCCGCTGGAAACAGTTTCTTCATTGGAACAAACACCACCAAACTCCAAATGCTGCGAGGCCTCCAGGAGCTAACTGGGCCGGCGCCGCCCGAGCCCGGGCCTCGGAGCTGGGGATCTGGGAGGTGCGGGGAGCCGGGGATCCTCGCCGGGGAGAGCTAACCTCCGCCAAACTTTTCCGGCTGGCAGAGGACGAGGATCCGACAGCTTTCAAACGGACCCGAGTCCCTAGAAAGGCAGAAACGGGTTGGGCGGGGTACTGGGGCCTGGGGGACAAGTGTAACTGCTGAGTGTGTGTGCATGGGGGTGGGAGTGGGGGCGGCGGGAGCAGGGGACAGCTCTTCCCTCACAACTCCCAGTGCAGGAAATGAAAAATAAAATCTCTTTCTAAACACCCCCCCCCAACCGCCACCGCCACGGCAAGTGGGCCCAAAGAAACAGCTCGCTGCCTTTAATTTGGGGACCTATGTTAATGAAGTTGGTAATTAATTCGTCGCTTTGTTGTCGGTTCTTATACTGTATGTGTAATCAAATGTGGCCGTCCTTGGGATTTACAGCAATTAACGAATTACGGGAGAGCGCACGAGGCGGCAAGCTCTCGGCAGCCGGGCTGGGCTCCGGCTCCGGCTCGGCCCAGGGATGGGCACTGTGCGGCCGCCGGCCGCCTGGCAGGTGTCTCTAGAGCCTTGGGCCCCGGCGGCCCCCCGAGCCCCGGAGCGGCCCCGGGCCCGCCCAGCTCCTCCCGGGCCCTCCGCCGCAGCTCCAGACAGAAGAAACCCGCTGGCTGTCGCGTTCCCAGGAGTCACGACTTTCTGGGGGATCGGGCTGGGGGGAGGGTGAGTACGGACCTTTTAGAATCACCTCGCCCCCACTGTGCTGAAACACCTGGCGACTGCCCCCAAGGCCTTTAATTTGGGAGGGGAGAGGGAGACCAATGCCCCAGGCAGTCTGTCCGGTGTGGTGCAGATTGTAGAAGCTCCGGTCCGGTGCGCATAATCCGACCCACGATGCTTTCAGGTGGGAAGGGCAAAGTCATCGGATCACCTGAGGCAGCGTGCCCTTCCTGCCCCCTCGAGAAAAGACAGGGGTCCCCCAGTTTGATCATAATGCTGTCCAAAGCATCCCAGAGAGAAAAAGAAAAATGAACATTGTGGATCTGGTGGAGGAAGGCCTCCGGGACAGTGCGGGTGGGTGAGGTGGAGAAATATCAGAATACACACTTGTGATCTCCTCAGAGTGAAAAAAATTTGGACTGGGAGATCTAGGGAGGTCCGTCTGCTGTAGGATCTGATGTCGTGGGAAACCCCTTAAGTCTGAACCAGAGGTTTGGGTCGTCCTTGCAGATGACCCGGGCAGCTGAGCTCCCCGAAAATTGCCGGCTTCTCTTAGGGGCAGATTTCCGCTGGATGGGGCGTGGGAGGGCTTTCCCAGATCCAGCGGTCGGCAGCAGACGGCTCCCGCTTCTCCTTTGCCCTCCGGTCTAATAACTTCGCAGAAATACGGGGCCAATAAACCACGAGTTGGAAATGGACAGTGTTAAATAAACAAGGGTCTCTTTAAAATTCTCATCCACTTCAGATGTCTAAAGTAAGATTGTGATGATTTTGTCACGGTTTGGTAAATTTACCCCTTTAAGAGGCTTTCATAAATCCCAGAACACACCTTCAGCCAGATTTGAATATAGATTTAGGTTTTAAAACCCAGAAGCTGGAAACACCGCTTTATCAAAGAGAATTTCCCTTTAGCTTAGCAATGTGCTGAGGCTCTTAAAAGATTGGATCTGAAAGAGAGAGACAGAGAGGAGAAAGAGAACTAGAGACAGAGAGATGCAGACCGGGGAAGGGGGAAAAAAAAAAAAAAAAAAAAGACTTTCTTTTTCTTTCTAGAGGAATTCTGCCCAGACTCTGCAGCAGTTGGTAGCAGGCAAGCTTTCTCCTGGGTGTCGCCTGGAAAAGTTGCAAAATTGCTCTTCACCTGTAAGAACATGCTCTTTATCTTCCAGTCTCTTCTTGTCAATTTGGAAATTGCAGACAGCCTGTCTCAGGTACAGTTTCCACAAACCCTACCCTAGGTCAGGACAAAAGCCACTGGCTTTGGGGGGAGGGGGGCTGGGCTATTTCCCTGAAAACCTTAGAGGCTTGGTGGGAGAAAAAGACTCCTTGGATGAAAACTCTCAGTTTTCAGTAAGTTCTTGAACTTCCAGTGTACTTATTAACTGATCATTGTATTACCTTTATATGTGTTTAACTTTTTTCCTCCGTGTTTTGTGTCTTTAATTTTTTTCCTATGAACTCGACTTATGGTAGCATGCTTTATGTTTTTAAGTAATTTTCATGAACATGTGGATGTTTTTAAATTGCCGTGTATACAATTTTCTTGCTATGCATACAAGATATAAGTACTCAGATTCTAAATTAAGAAAAACAATATACAGAGAACCAAATTATTTGTCAAAGCTTGCATGTAGTGTCCAGAATATGGCTGATATTCATATTTTGAAATCTAGATTCATGTTTAGCATTAGCTAGGCTTCCTTTATTCATTCCACATGCCAGTCCAGTTTAAAATATTCCAAACTTTCCTCCAAGTTTATTAACTGAGGGGGGGGTGGTAGCCGAGGAGGGGGAGGGGAGAAAAGAGAGAGATCCCAGGATTCTTCCAAGCTAATTAAAAAAAGAAGAACAAAACTCATATTCCGTGAGAACACAGCCTCTCAGGGGAAAGGAGACAGTTAGATTCCCTGAACACCCACTTCGGAAATATGAAGATTAATTTCTAATCTTTTCAGCAATTCAGTGGACAGTAGGGGACCATATTTTGCCTTAGAACCACCACAATATTTAGAAAGAAGTCATTTTACATTAGGTTTAAGATATGACTTTATTAAAAACTTTGCCGTGATTAATTTTGATTAATTTTTAATGAGGATTTAATATTGGCAATGCAGGAAGAATTTGGGGGGAAAATATAAGGCAACAGATCACTTATGAATTAAGCTTGGGTCGCTCATTCCCTGCATTGCAGTTGCCTCAGAAAAGAGAGTAAAGGAGAAAGAAACAACTTCAAAGATAGGATTGTGCTGTCTTGATAAAAGAGCAGGAGGCAAATTCCAAATGCAAAAAAGAGGAAAAGAGGACCATGTTGTTCCGGAATGAAACGGATTAAGATTGTGTGACAAGTGCGAGATGTGGGGCTGAGACATTTATGAGCTGAGTGTGAGCGGGGAGCTTTGCTTCTGTCCCTAGAAGTGTAAGGACCAAGGGTGTGTACTGAGCAGGGTTAAGATAGGAAGGGGCTTGTGTGAGTGTGAGACTGAGAGAAATGTGTGTGTGTGTGTGTGTGTGTGTGTGTGTGTGTGTGTGTGTTGGGAGGGTGGGGATGGGAATGTGGATGGATTGATGAAGGGTGGTAGCTGTCAGTTTACATAATTTTCATCTCCTGGTCCTGAAGTTTCCTTGAAATCAATTCTACTGCAGGCAGCAGCCTTGAGCTTACAGAGCTGATATAAAACAACCATTACAGTCCAATATCTTGCCTGTTTGCAAACTTCATTTAAAACTGGGGAAAAAAAGACTCACGAATGGTTTTGTAAGAAAAGAGAAAAAGAAGAAAAGAAAACCACAGTGAAGCTTTAAACTAGTTTGGATAAATCTCTAATCTTTTATTTGTAACCTTTTACAAGCTTTATTTCCCGTATATGAAAAGCTCCTTTTATATGGGCACGACAGACTTTTCCTTTGGATTTTTAATTAGAGCCCATCAATTGTAGCCATATTTAAGAATCAATATAAAGTAATCCTTCGAGATGGGATAAGGTTTTAATCGAAAATCTAATTTCCCACTCTTTGCAGATCATTTTAAGGACTGGCTGATTAAAAAAAAAAAAAAGAGTTCAATATTTAAAAGACATAACACCTAAAACCTGGAAAAGATCATGTCTGCAAAAAACCAACCAATGTTGCCTTACAAAGAAAAAGTCTGCCTGTTGTTAGGAACTTTTTCTTCCCCTTAGAAGAATTTGACTTATTTGGGTTTTTTTTCTCAAATGTTATTCTCCTCTAATGTGGCTCCTCTGAGAGTATTCACATTGAATGGGGAGGGAGAAAAGAGAAAAATTATTCCAAACAGTATTTCATATGCAAAAGATGTAACCTAAAATTTTTTTATCAACAAAGAAAACACAGATCTTGACAGATCTCTTTCACGACAGCTCACCAATTTCCAAGATTAGAGACTGAAAACACTTTTCATTTTTGTTCATGGATCCAAACTTTTCACTTTCATATCCAGGAATGACTATTTCTGACAAATTGAAACACTTTAAACTTGGAATTTTGCAATTTTCTACAGTGGAAAAAGTTGCTTATCACAGAGGCATGGAATTTTAAACAGAATCACTGGCTTTCAATTTGTCTAAGGAAAAAAAAAAGAAAAGAAAAGAAAAAAGAAGAAGAAAGAGAAGAAAAAAAGAAAGTGAGAGAAAGAAAAATGAAAGGCAGGAAGGAAGAAAGAAAACAAAAACTAATTGTGGGTGCATAGTCTCCGACACTTTTTTCTCCTGAATGGTCAAGCTGAGGTGTTTGTTCCAAGGGTGCACATTACCTAAATGTGCATAATACATTTTCAACATTTACCACTGTAGTTCAAGCTCTGCAAATCCTCTGTAAACTAGAAGGAACCCCCTCCCCCCAAAAAAGTTTATAGATGTATTTTCAGACAATCATCGTACTTGTTTTTATTGTTTTATCTGTTAAGTGCATTTAAAAAAAAAAAAAAGCTCATCGTGTTTGTTTTTTAAAATCTGAACGAAGTGGGTTTGAACATGTTTGATAGCCATACTTTTATCTGCAGAAATTTCAATTTATGTAAAAGCCTGGCGTTTAATGCGCTACATGACTGCATGAATTTTAGAGAAGCCCTCTTGTATTTCTCCGTAATCGCGTCTAATGAAAACCTGGGATTTTTCCATTATTAAAAAAAAGTGAAAATATAATGCATCTTCATTAGGAAAATTGACTGCTGTGCTCACTACAGTTCTTAATTGAAAAGGCAACCTATTTTAATGGTGTGGTTGAGAAGAAGATTACATACTTTATCCAAACACAAAGACAATTAATAATGAGAAGCAGGCTGCTGCCATTAACTCTAATGCAGTTGCATCAATGTCAGTGAAAAGCGCTCATACCTGAAATTTACGGTGCAAACTCCCCCGGATCCCTCCTTCCCCAAGGCACCCACTCCTTATTTGGGGTTTCTTAAGATGCAAAGCGCCACGGCCGGCTGTGGACAGGCAGGCTATTTTCGGGCAAGTGCGGCTTGGGCCGGGCGCCCCTGCCCGCGGGTCGCTGGGTCCGGGGCTGCGCCGCCCCGCCCGAGGCGCCCGGGCTGCTGGGCTCTGGCGCAAACCTTGCGCCCTCCCGCCCGCGCGCGCGGAGCGGGGTGAGGGCGGCCGCGGCCCCAGCGAGCCGGAGGATTTGGATGCTCAGAGCCACCTGGTGCATTTTAAGAAGTCTAACGTATCAGACTGGGCTGCCTCGGAGACTGGGTTCTGCTCTGATTCATTTATGGAAAAGTTATAGGGGAGAAAAAATCTTGTAAAATCTAGAGTGTGTTTGGAGAGAACCATCTGATCACACATGGTCATCTGGTGAATCCACCAAGTTTTCGAAAGTGCCCCCTCTCCAGCTTTCGGGCAGGGGAGCAAAGAGTGTGTGTGTGTGTGTGTGTGTGTGTGTGTGTGTGTGTGTGTGTGTGGTGTGTCCGCGAGCACAAGTGTGTTTGGAGAGGGGGGCACCACGACCTTTCCTGGACCCTAACACGTCCGGATTTGGGGTTAGGAGAAGACGGCAGCAGTCTCTAAGCTTTGCCCTGGTGGGCTAGATTCCGCTAGCTGAGAACTCCGGCAGCCTCCACCCATGGCGGCGAGATGGGGAACCTGCGCGGGCAGGGGAGACCCGAGGCTCCCGCCTTTGGCGCAGAACAAGCTGTGGCTATTGGTGCTTGGCCTGGTCCTACAGCCGCGGGGATTGCTGGGCGGGAGGACTCGAGGGCTCAGCTGCCTTCCAAGTCCTCAGGCCCTTGAGGCGAGTACAGGTAGAGGAAGGTCACTCTCAATTTGGTCCTTAGCAGAAGCATCCGTGTTTGCAAAGGGCCAGGCCGGTAGCCCCTGGAACCAGCTCTGTCCTGTCCCTTGCATAGTGCAGTCTCCAGCCAGGGCTTAGGCAGCTAAAAAAAAAAAAAAAAAAAAAAGGCCCCCCACCACACACCCTGTCAGTATCACCCTCGTCTCTTTCTGCCCCTCCCCCATCGCACTGACCTAGTGTGGATCAGGGCAGACTGCAGGCTATGGACATAACCAAAACTAGGTGGTCACCTTCCTTCCCCACAGGACTGGTGGGGACCCCACACCTTTGGGGGTTTTCTGAGGCTTCTAGCTTTGACCAGGAGAGACATTGCTGGGGCCTGAGCCTGGGGAAGGTAGCTGGGAAAGAAGAAAGTGCAGCAGATAATCAGACTTCTGAGGCTACTCACCCGACTTCATGGAAGAGGAAGACCCCATTTTCCAAACCCCAACTGGACACATACCCCTGCCTTGAGGGGGGTCATAGGAAAGTTCCTTTCTGCAGTCCTGTGCTCTTCCATCAACTAACTGTATCCCACTTTCCCACCTGCTTCCATCTGCTCATCTAGATTTCCTGCACACTTGGTCCTTTTGTGTTTGGAAAGCTTCTCAAAGGCTCTGAAGCCAAGCAGGTCTGGAGTTTCCCCTGAAGTTCCAGGAACCTCTTCTCTCTCCCTTAGGGCAGGTGGGTTTCTGGGGATAGGAACCTCTCTGGTGAGAGCCAGCTATCAGCTACTTGATGTGGTCTAGGAACCTCCTTTCCTTCTTTCCCACCTCAGTCTATGACCAGCTGCCCTGCACGATTCATCTAGAGCACTTCCTGTTCCTTTCAAATACATTTTTCAGATGGCAAAAGCTGAAGTACTCCAGCTACCATTTATCAACCAACGCCTGTTGTCTGCTTTTGGTGAGGCCATCTGGGTCAGCTGGGTATTAAGGAGGGAACCAGGTCTCCCTAACTAGTAAAAAGGGGTTCTCTTTTGGGAATTGCTTGGACCCTAGTTGTTACTTGCACAACAACATAAGAGCAACAACGACTGGCTTGTGTTTGTGGATCTGTTTCTTGGCATTTAACCTATGGATGCTTGAAGGCATCTTTATTAGCATGTGCCTGACTTTGGATGGCCACTCAATAATGACATTCCTAATCATTTATTGAATACCATTTAAGCTAGTTCAGCAACAGACAGTAACTCTTAGCCTAAATGGCAGTTTCCTGGCAGCTTATTCAACTAATGAACAAGCATAAAGTGAAAGATATAATTGCTTCCAATACTTAACTCCTGAATATGACTATTGGAGTCATCACTTAAGGGACACACAGATCATAACAAATGTAGATGGTATAGGTTTTGGGTTACTTTTGGAAAAGCAGTGTCCTTTTGATTCTACTCTCTTGCATTTGATGCACAAACTATATCAGAGAAACATAGAAGAAATAGGAATGATCTGTAGATATTAAGTATCAAAAGATTCATGAGCTTGAGTTTTTCCTGATTTCTTCCCACTGTTTAACAACAAAATGGAAGTAGCAAAGGTCTGAGAGAAGGTTTTTTCTAACAAAGAGGTACTTTGTACACACTGGAAATTCACCAAGGAATAGGTCACCTCAAGTAAGCCTTTTCCTATGACAAACCAAACAATTCCATTATCTTTAAGAAATACTTTGAAGCTGGATGTGGTGGTGCACGCTTATAATCCCAGTACTTGGGAGGCTGAGACAGGAGGATCACAGGTTCAAAGCCAGCCTTGGCAATTTAGTGAGATTCTCAGCAACCTAGTGAGACCCTGTTTCCTTTTCTTTTTGTGGAACTAGGGATTGAACCCAAGGGCATTCTACCTCCGAGCTACACCCCCAGCCCTATTTTTTTATTCTTTATTTTGAAACAGGGTCTCGTTAAGTTGCAGAGTGCCTCACTAAGTAGCTGAGGCTGGCCTTGAACCAGGATCCTCCGGTCTCAGCCTCCCAAGTACTGGGATTACAAGTGTGCGCTACCACGCCAGGCTAGAGACCCTGTTTCCAAATAAGAAATAAAATTGGGCTGGGGGTATAACTTGGAGGTAGAAGGCCTCTTAGTTCAATTGCCAGTACCAAACACAAAAACAAAACAAACAAACAACAACAAAAAAAAAAACCTTGAAAATGTCCTTGTAACTGGATCTGGTATGCAAGCCTATAATCCCAGTACTTGGGAGACTGAAACAGGAGGATCACCAGTTCAAGGATAGTTTCAGCAAATTTGCAAGGCCCTGTTTAAAAAAATTAAAAAGGATTGGGAGTGTAGCTCAAAGGTAGACTGCTCCTGAGTTCAATCCCTAGGTACCCCCCCACACACACACAATAGATTCTACGACAGAAGCTACAACTTGTAAATTATAGAATCTTAATAAAGATAGTCCAATAGTCAGGTGTGGTGGCGCACGTTTGTAATCCCAGCATTCGGGAGGCTGAGATCCGAGGATCCGGGTTCGCGGCCAGCCTCAGCTACCTAGTGAGGCACTCCGCAACTTAGTGAGACTCGGTTTCAAAATAAAGAATAAAAAATAGGGCTGGGGGTGTAGCTCGGAGGTAGAATGCCCCTGAGTTCAATCCCCAGTACCGAAAAAAAAAAGCAAAACACATTTTACGTAATGCCATATAGTCTTAAATATAGTCACATTTGGATTAACTTGGTCTGTGAATCCATTTGTTCACACATGATGGAATGGGTACTTTTCTTTTTCATGTGCAATATTTTCCATCAAATGTCTGATACATGTAACATTGCGTGATTATTAATCCAAGAAGTCTACAGAGCACAAGTATTTTTTGAACAATGAGTTGTAACATGAATTCACATTCATTCAACCAAGATATTTGGGGGCCTCAGGTATTAGGCAATTGTTGGGAATTGATCATGTCTAGAGATTTATGCTTAGGACCAAAAACCAAGGTTTTTTCTTTTTCTTTTTTTTTCTCATTTTAAAGAATAAGATAGTCAAAATAAATATTTGAGTTAAAGTTTATATTAGCCACTTCCGAACCAAAGTTAACCCTGGAGTGAATTGTCGGTTGTTCCAGGTTGTGAGTACTTGTGCTGAGCACCACAGCAGTGCTCCTGGGGAAAACTGTAGGAGTTGTTTGCATGAAGTGACTAAACTACATGACTCTTAATATTCAAATTTGATTTGTTTCTAAAAAATAAAAGCTGGGCATGGTGGCGCGTGCTTGTAATCCCAGCATTTGGGAGGCTGAGACTGGAGGATCCGGGTTCACAGCCAGCCTCAGCTGCTTAGTGAGGTCCTCTGCAACTTAGTGAGACTCTGTTTCAAAATAAAGAATTAAAAAATAGGGCTGAGGGTATAGCTCAGAGGTAGAATGCCCCCAGGTTCCATCCTCAGTACCGCAAATAAATAAATAAATAAATAAAACAAAATAAAAAATAAAATCAGACAGTAACTGAGTATATTATTTATTATATGCTGAGATTAAATATGTGATTCCCCAGTAGAGGATCCTTTTTTCTGTGTGTGATAGAAATGAAAACAAACTTCAGATTTAACTCTGTAAGACATAGAACTTATAGATAGATATATATATATATAGTATATATATTATACATGCACATATGCATAATATATACATATCATATATACATATGTTATATATATGGCATCATTACATTCTTATTTCTAAAAGAAAAGTATTCAAAATAATTATAAATATAACTTACTTTTTAAAACCCCCATTCTGAGCTAGAAATAGTTATTGTATATTTATTTAGTTTGGGCCATTTTTTATTCAACTACTTGTCAATTTGGGAAATTGATGGGTTTATTTCTCTTTAAATTTAAGATTTTCCATGTAACAACTTATATTCAAATATATATATATTTTTTTTAAGAAAATCAAGACTCTAGTTCCTTTTTATTTGCTTCCTATTTATAAAACTAATATTACCATGAATTTTTCCATAGCTTGCTGATAGTTATTGAATGCAGTGATCTATAGAGGTGGCCAATATATACAGCCTCTGTAGATTCTTTGTATTCTTTTTTTTAACCTCTATGTATTCTTTTTTTTTCTGCTGAACTCTGGTAGGAGGAATTAAATGCTACCTCTTATAAAGCAATCTTACTGGTCTACATGTCTTTGGACACATTGGACTCTTTGAGCCATGTCTTTACCAATAGTTTTTTTATCTTTTGGGCATGACGTATGGGTCATGGCACCCATGCATAGCCTGTGGTCTGTAGAGAGGTCATACTGATTAATGCTCTTCGTGCAAATTATTCAGAAGATTGTTACTGTGTGTGTGTGTGTGTGTGTGTGTGTGTGTGTGTGTGTGTGTCCTAACACATCCTGAATGAAACTCATTCTTTACTTTCCAAATTTGGCTTTGAATTTCCTTCACAGCTAAGAGGATATGAGAGCTCCTTTGTTCTGGAGCTGCTTATTTTGGTGTTCAAGGTGTGTGTTTGTTCCAGGGACTGCATTTAGGATTTCTAAGTGCCATACATTCTTCAAACTAAGCCTCTATAGTCCTCATACCACCTTACCAGCTTAGACTGTGCAACCTTAAGAATGAAAAAAAAAGTTTCCATGAGATTAGGTAACTATTCATATTATAAATATGAATTTATTAAATTTAACTGGCAACGAGATCTATTGCAAGTAAAGAAGGTGAAAATGCAGGCTTAAAATATTCAGGACTGAGAATAGAACATTTAATTTCTGATTCTCTCTGCAGGTGGGGTGTGAAATAGAATGCTGGCGCTACCGATGCCAGGATGCTTGCCTATTTTTACACTTCCGTAAGGGATGTGGTCAATGGAAAAGGATACTTATTGAAGTACCACGGGGCTTATGTAAAGATCCATTAGGCTTAAGGAGGGCAGTATCTGCCTTATGGAAGAGAGGGAGTCTCTTGATGCTCGAAAGGTCTATGAGAAAGATGGTGAAGGGAAAAGGAGATGAGCATCCAGACACTCCATCAGCAGCCTTACCCTGTGACAGACCCAGAGGCAACTCCAAAGCCACCAGGGCAACTGCCTGTTCAGTTTGCCAAAGAGCCAGATGCTGTTGCTTGGAAGAATCTCTTCCACAGCTTGATGTCTGGGTCCTGTGATTGCCATCCAAAGAACAGTGGTGGGGCATGCTGGGACGAATGCAATCCCGGCATCCCACTACGGTGTTTTCTTTTTTTAGTCATTTAAAATTAAGTAAATTTTAAAACTCATATTTTTATGTGGAACATTTGAAAGGAAAAAATGGAGGATAATAGTACAAATCAGGGCCATGTGCTTGGAAAAATAAATCCTCTTAAAACTTAATTTTGCTATGGGTCATATTTAATTATCCCATGGGGATTGGGACATTTAGAAAGAGACAAAAGACCATCCACCATTCACAGTAGTGAAATAAGAATCACTCCCATCTAGAAGAATGGAGATGCAGAAAATATTTATTGTGGGTATTATTAACTATGATCATTTATGATATTTGTTTACATGAAATAAAAGTAAGATATCTAGTGTTAGTTTTCCAATTGGATTTTGATTGTGGGTGCCACTGAGCATGTGCTTAAATAAAAAAATCAAAAAGAAAAATGGTTAGTGACACGTAAGGGGAAAAATCATGCCTGCCCGAGTCTCTGATGAGTCACTAACATCTCTCCTTACATATCGCTAGCAAATTCACTGGAAGTCTCTCCTTTTCAAAGTATGTATTAGTGTTTGCTATGTTATAGCTGAGTGAATAAGAGCAGCTGTCTTCCAGTCATTCAGCCCACTTGAACAAATGAATGTAATTTGATCCCAGTGTACAACCAAAATGTATACTCTCTTCGTGCAATCTTTTATTTTTTTGTAATTATGGGAATTTTTTCCCCTTAATATTCCCAGATGTTGTCTAGTGCCAGAGTGCCAGAGTAAATCTGTAATTTCTTTAATCATCGCGATCAATGTGAATCATGGTATGATTCATGCAGTCAGGGTAGTAGGCAATGGTTAAAAAGGTAATCAAAATATTTGGATGGCAGTAACTCACTACAGAGCAGTGTTTCTCAACCAGGGGTGGTTTTGCCTCCCAGGGGACATTTGGCAATGTCTGGAGACATTTTTCGGTTTTCACAACTGTCATCTGCTAAAGTAGAGACCAGAAATGCTGCTAAACACCTTGTAATGCAGAGGACAGCCCCCCTCAACAAAGAATTACCTGGCCCAAAACGTCTACAATGTCAAGGCTGAAAACTCCTGGTGAAGAGAAATGGATAACATTGTATAGTAATATTGACATTGAAAAAAGTTTGGTGACTACCAAAATATAGATAGCTAAATAGTATCACTAATCCAGATGAATAGAAAAAAAAATTCTTTAAAAAATTTTCAAGTATCTTCATGTTTGGGATCATATAGTCAAGACATAAAGTTATAAGATTATTGTCACTTTCTATAAAAATGTATTTCCTATACTCACTTCAATTGTTCTTTAAGAACATAGCTAACTA
>PVLC010029274.1:0-20284 GCA_004027655.1 Graphiurus murinus
CAGAACCGCATATTCTTCTCTTTAGACGACCTCTTCCAAAAGAGCAACAAAAATGAAGTATATCTGGGATCGTCAATTAAATCTTTTTCAAATTTAATGTATATGTGTATATAAGGTAGTATTCAGTGAATACTTGAAAAATGTACAAATCATTCATCCACACCTGTGCATGAGCTGTATTCTTCACAGCAACAGAGCTCAGTTAAATGCAACTGCAAGTAGGTTATTGTAAGGTGTTTAAAGTTTCTAGTCAGTTTTTCTCTTAATATATATCTGTTTGACATTACTTGTTACTTTTGTTAAATAAAGTTTGTATGTTGCATTTATTACTATTTGAAGTTACTGAGGTGTATTTTCTTAGTTTGATTTCAATTTTATAATTTTAGCCCTGAGTAAATAAACTTACTTGAAAAATGTGAAAACGAGTTTAAAATAGCTTGGTATGATGGGGAAACATTTAATGCATTAGGAAAAACTAAGAACTGGGATGTGATTAAACTATAGCCAAACTAGGTTTTATAGCTTTGTGATTAGTCTAATTACTAGAGAAGTATGTAGAATCTCCAAGTGAACAGAAAAGCCCAATTTCGTACTATATGGGTTGCTTCCACTCACCTAAAAAGTGCCACTAACTAGTATGGTTTTGCAGAGAAACCATTAACCCTCTTTCTCCATTTAAGTGGCCAGTAAACTTGGATACTTCTGTTTATTAGGGACCTTTACACTTAGGGAACATAATTCTAGGTGAGGGAAAGTGACAGCTACCCTTCAACCTCCAGCACAGATTCCTGTCAGAACCTAGGCTTAGTTGTGTCCAGTAGCCATAGTCTACCTATGGGAAACCACCTGAACAGAAACCTGAAAAAGAATGGGGCTGCCTACATTGGTGCTTTAAACCTTTTCCTGTTTTTGCTCCTTGAATACTGGAATTTACACTGAGCTAACTTGGGGATTAGAGAAATTTACCACATGAAAAAAGTTTCTGATCATCATACACATTCCTGTTAATATTAGTTAGCCAGGCATGGTGGTGCACACTTGTAATCCCAGCTGAGACAGTAGGATCACAGGTTTGTAGCCAGCCTCAGGAACTTAGACCCTGTTTTTAAAAAAGTTAGGCTGGGGTTGTAGCTTAGAAGTACAATTGCCCCTGGCTTCAATCCCATTAACCACAGACAAAAAGTTATGCTTAGGAGAAACACCAATAACAGCTTTTATATTTTCACATTGAAAAACCAGATTTGCTCAGCGTATATTTATGTTAAAATGAATGCAGCAGTGAAGCTGCATGTAAGTTCATGAGACTGGCCTAGAACCTGCAATCTTCCTGTCAGCTTACCAAGTATAGTGATACAAGTTTGTGCCACCATGCCTGGTCAGGCAAATTTTGTTACCTAAATTTGCCTGCACTTTTCAAGCCTTTTAAGTGTCATCTCTTTTTTCAAGTCCTTTTCTGCAGACTTCCCGAAAGCCTCCCTTTAACGCAGTACCCCTTGCGCAGAGCTTTTTTCCATCCTACAAAGTTCATGCCTTTTCATCCCTTCTCCTCCCCCCTCAAAATTTTTTTTTTGCTGTACTGGGGATTGAACTCTATCTCCAAGCCATACCCCTCGCCCTATGTTTTATTCTTTATTCGGAAACAGGGTCTCACTACTTTGCGGAGCGCCTCTCTAGGTAGCTGAGGCTGGCCGCGAACCCGGATCCTCCAGTCTCAGCCTCCCAAATGCTGGGATTAAAAGTATGCACCACCATGCCTGGCTCCCAGCACATTTTTTAATGTTCAACACTTGTTGAAATAGCAATTTTGAAATTCATTTCTGGTTGCTACCAAACTAGAATTCTCTTAGGACACCAAACGTGTAGGCAATCAGCCTAGAGGAGTTCTTTGGAAATATCCGGGGACACCGGAGGTGAACGGCAGGGAGGAGCCTGTCCAAGGCACCCTACCGAAGGAGCTCTCCCGTCTCCGATCCCAGAGTTGTGAGGCCCAGAGCACGCGAGTGGACTGCGGCTTCACCCAAGGTTTTTACTCGCAGCTGCCCTGGCCGACTGGTGGATAGCCCAGTGCATGGGCGCAGGCCAAAGCGTCCCACCACCTGGCGCTGCCCCTGGGTGTAGCCTAAACCCTCCTAATTCCGGTGGAGGGAGGGGCTGTCGCGTTGCGATGACGCACTTCCGGGCGCCGCCTTCGAAGGCGGAAATGCCGAGTCGTCGGCCGGGGCGCCGCTGGCCTCGCTAGGCGCGGGCTCTCTGAGCTACCCGCCATGGCGTCGGAGGGGCGGCGGGAGCCCGAAGGCGAGGTAAGGGCCACCGCGGGCTTTCCGGCCGCTCGGCAGCCGGAGGCTGCAGACCCAGCCTGACCAGGGGCGGCCGCCAGGTGCTCCGAGGTTAGCGCCGCGGCCCAGAGAAACGCCACCGAGGCCGGCGATGGGGCTGGCCAGGAAGCAGCAGCTGGTGTTTCTGACACTGTCTCCGCTTTACGCAGACTGCGTAGCCGCTAGATGGAGCCGTGGCCGTCGCAGAAATAGTTTTAGACGGAAACGCCAGACTAATATTTTTAGCGGCCGGGCGCAGGGGCGCACGCCTGTAATCCCAGTACTTGGGAGGCGGAGATGGGAAGGTAGCAGGTTCGCCGCCGGCCTACGCAATTTAGACGCTGTTTCAAAATAAATAAGATAAGGCTTGGGGCATGTCTCGGAGGTAAAACGCCCCTGGGTTCAATCCCAAGTATCTACCCCCCCAAAAAAGTTTTAGTAAACAAAATAACGCTAGTTTACATTCCAAGGGCTCATGGCAATAGGATAATTTTCAAGCCAGACACGTGGTCTACTGAGTAAAAAAAAATGTTTTGTGCAACTTTTATATGTACATATATATGTAAGCTTCCCCCCCCCCCAGTACTGGGGACTGAACCCAGAGTTATTCTACCTCCGAGCTATACCCCCAGCACTATTATTATTATTATTTTTTTTTTTGCGGTACTGGGGATTGAACTCAGGGGCATTCTACCTCTGAGCTATACCCCCAGCCCTATTTTTTATTCTTTATTTTGAAACCGAGTCTCACTAAGTTGCGGAGTGTCTCACTAGGTAGCTGAGGCTGGCCGCGAACCCAGATCCTCTGGTCTCAGCCTCCCGAATGTTGGGATTACACGCGTGCGCCACCACGCCCGGCCCCAGCCCTATTTTTTATTCTTAATTTTTGAAACAGGATCTCACTAAGTTGCAGAAGACCTCACTAGGTAGCTGAGGCTGGCTGTGAACATGCAGTCCTCCTGTCTCAGCCTCCCAAGTACTGGGATTACAAGACCACGCCCGACTCTGCAATATGTTTTGAGTGCTACAGTTAAGCACCGTTCTGGGTATATTTGACTGCAGTTAAGTCTAAAGAGGTTCTCCGTTACACCTAAAGTTGAGAAAGGTATGATACTCATATTCCAAATTTAAAACCACAGGAACAACAGCTCGAAGTTTACTTCCACTTTAATTGGTTGTACTTATTTTTGCTTTTAATAGTAGAAATACATTTTCTAATAAAGTGTTGGGGAGAAATTGTTAGAAAGGAATTCTTGTCTTTACAAGGCGATTTTGTTCCTGTTTTTTTGTGGTATTGGGGATTGAACCCAGGGACACTCTACCATTGGTTATATCAGCAGCCCTTTTTAAAATTTTGAGACAGTGTTGGTAAGTTGCCCAGGCTGGCCTCAAACTTTGAATTTTTCTTGCCTCAACCTCCCTGAATCACTGAAATTATAAGTGCACCATTGAACTCACCCTAGGCAAAAATTTGGGGTTTTTTGTTTGTGGTAGTGGGGATTGAACCCAGGGACATTCAACATATGAGCTGCACCCCCAGTCTGTATATATATATTTCTGTCCATTTATTTAGGTTTTCTTACATTTCTTTCATTGTTTTATAGTTTTTTAATATATAGGTCTTGAGCTTGTTTTGCTTAATTTATCCATTCCTAAGTATTAATCATCTTGGTTGCTGTTTATTTTTTCTGTGCACATGCACACATATACACATACACTTTTATTGGTGCATTGTAGTCTCACATCACAATGTAGTGAAGAGTGATAGGGACATACTTGCACACAGCACTTGGTGAGCGTCCCTTCCTCCCCCATATATAATATTGAGATTGCCCAGCCCTTTTGATATTTTGCTTTGAAACTGGGTCTCACTAGGCTGCTTAGTCTTGCTATGTTGCTGAGGCTGGTCTTTTTTTTTTTTTTTTTTTTTTTTTTGGTAATTGGGGATTGAACCCAGGGGCATTCTACCTCTGAGCTACATCCTTAATCCTATTTTTTATTCTTTATTTTGAAACAGTCTCACTAAGTTGGAGAGGGCCTCACTAAGTAGCTGAGGCTGGCTGCGACTCCGGATCCTCCAGTCTCAGCCTCCCAAGTACTGGGATTACAAGCGTGCACCACCACGGACCCAGCTTGCTGAGGCTGGTCTTGAACTTGCAAGCTTCCTTTTTTAGCTTCCCAAATGCTGGGATGATAAGCATGCATCGCCATACCCAGCTAGGCACAAGTTTTTAAATAATAGCTTTGGGGTTGTTTGAATGGAATGCGTGTGCGCGCGCGTGCGTGTGTGTGCGTGTGTTTGATCCTAGAGTGTATGTAGCCAGTTATCTCCCCCCTTTTTTTTGTTCGCAGGGCAACATCAAGTTATCAGCAGATGTCAAACCATTTGTGCCCAAGTTTGCTGGGCTCAATGTGGCTTGGTCAGAGTCCTCAGCAGCCTGTGTCTTCCCTAGCTGTTCAGCCACTTACTATCCATTTGTGCAGGAACCACCAGTGACTGAGTATGTATTTTCTAAACATCTTGCTTTATCTTGGGGTTTATTTCTCTTATTTAATGGTGATTAGGCTTTCAGATATGCCCAGCTGTGACATTAAAGTTCTGCAGATGGCAAAAGAATGTGCTATAGCCAGAATCCTATGCCAGAAAGTAGAGCTTTAACTCTGCCTTTTTCCTTATGTATTCAGTACATTATTTTAGGCCAAGAAAGGAATTGCGTCTCACTTATTAGGAAATGCAATCTCAGGGTTTATTTGTTCATACTCTCTAAAAATATATCACGTATTTAGGGGTTTCTGGTGTAGCTCAGTAGTAGAGTGCTTGCACAGGGCTCTGGGTTCAATCATTAATACTGCCAAAGAGAAAAACATCACATATCCATTGGCAAGAGGGAGGTGGAAGTAAAGGAAGAACCAAACAGATAACATGTTCTCATTTTAAATGGTTAATATTTTAAAATCTTATTCAGGAAAGGAACAAGGGCTAGCAAGCTAGCAACAATGACCACCTCTTTGTGACTATTTTTTTTTTGGTGGTGGTATTGGGGGTTGAACCCAGGGGCATTCTACCTCCGAGCTACACCCCAAGTCCTATTTTTTAAATTTATTTTGAAACTGGGTCTCACTAAGTAGCTGAGGCTGGCCTCAAACTTGGATCCTCCTGTCTCAGCTTCCCAAGTACTGGATTACAAGCGAGCACCATCACACCCGGCTTGTGAATCTTTGTGTGTTTCCTTTATTTTCTGGCTTTCGCTTTTAACCATTTTGCTTTGCATCTGTCCTACAGAGATGGATTTTTACAAATTTTGGTTTTAAATTCTTCTAAATTGAGTTGAAAGAAGGTTAATGTTTTCCTTAAGATTCATTCTCTTGATATTTACAAAATGTTACCTACTTTTAGCTGAATTTAGAAAAATAAGTGTTTCCTTTCACATAATTGTAGATTTGGGGTGGGGGGTTGCTAGGGATTGAACCTCTGAGCTACACCCTCAGTCCTGTTTTGTTTTGTTTTTTTTGAAACAGCGCCTACATTGCTGAGACTGGCCTCAAGCCTGTGATTCCCTTTTCTCAGCCTCCCAAGAACTGGGATTATAAGTGTGCATCACCATTCTCGGCTTTGTAGCTCTGCTTTTAAGGTGTATCAGTTTTAGTGCTTTATGCTCCTTTAGTATGGTTCAGACCTGTCCCCCTTCCCCCCTTTTTACTACCTAAGTAGAATGACTGAAGAGTTCATACTGTATATAAATTCTAGAATTATGTTTTATATTTTCAAGAATGAAAATGGAAATCATTTGAGTTGTCTGAAGTATTTAGGAGGCATTGAAAGGTTTTTGACCAAAGTTCAAATCCTTACGTGATGGTCCAGAATTATTTTTTGGTGGGTGTGTTAGTCAGGGTTCTCCAGAGAGAATTAGCATTTAGTTCTTCTGGCTTAAGCTGAATAATAGTATTCTCCAAAATTGTTACTGCAGGAATTGAGCATTTTCAGCATCTTGCAATGGAACTGGAAATTGAGAAAGCACCACTTGATGCGTTTAAGTTAAAGCTAACCATTTAGTCATGGAACTAGCATGTGGCATAGCAATATACAACAGTTGAGCTTTGCGTTGTATAGATTAGAAGCCTACATACTACAGCTGAAATGTATAGACTTGCTCTGTAGGAAATAGGGAAGGTTTGGTTGTGTTTTAAATGGGTTCATTATAATCACTATTGAATTCTAGTTAGGTTTTTGTTTATTTATTTGCGGTACTGGTTATTGAACATAGGGGCATTCTACCTCCGAGCTACCCCCCCCCCAAGCCCTATTTTTTATTCTTTATTTTGAAACAGGGTCTCACTAAGTTGCAGAGGTCCTCACTAAATAGCTGAGGCTGGCTGCAAACCTGCGATCTTCCTGTCTCAGCCTCCCACTTCGATCCTCCTGCCTCATCCTCCCAAGTACTGGGATTATAAATGGGTGCCACCACACCTGGCTTCTAGTTAGGTTTTTAAGGAAGGTTTTGACCAGGTTTTAGGAGCTAGAAATAGAGAAGAAAGTACTTAGAAGAGGAGATACTGCTGCATGAAAAATGGTCTCCATGATTGTTCATGCATGTTTTCTTGGAAGACTGTTAATAATAGTTAAATATATAGAAAGAATCGTGGGCTCATTCATGACAATGGAAGTTGGAAACAGGGATTTTTTTTTAATTGGTACTGGGTATTGAACCCAGGGACAGTCTACATTTGAGTTACTTCCCCAGACGTTTTTATTTTTTATTTTGAAACAGTCTTGGGGACCAGATGTTAAGTTTGGGCCAGTTTATATGTACTGAATTAGGAAAAAATGAGATACTAAGTGGAAACAACATGGAAGTTGGAGGTGGAGGCTCAAAACTGGCAAAGGTGCGGTATTGTGCCTCTATATGTGAAGTCTTGAGCAGCAAGATGAGAGATTTGGACTCAGATTATCCCGATGGGTGGGATAGGGAGGGTGCAGAGGAACCTGCAGAGGTAAACGGGTGGGGAGGATGAGGGCAGGCGCATAGTCCAAGCCAGTGGTGCTTAGCAAGTCACGGGATGCTAGAAGAGGAGACACAGGCTGGTGAGAGGGAGGTGCTGGGATGGGAGTGCACTCCGCATAGGCTCACCACCTGGTGGGAGCAGGGTTTCAGTGCGGCTCTGGGTCATCCACACAGTTTTTGTTTTTGTTTTTGTGACAATGGGGATTGAGCCCAGAGGCATGCTACCTCCGAGTTATACCCCCAGCCCTATTTTCTATTCTTTATTTTGAAACAGGATCTCATTAAGTTGTGGAGGGCCTCACTAGGTAGCTGAGGCTGGCCACGAACCCGGATCCTCCGGTCTCAGCCTCCCAAATGCTAGGATTACAAGCGTGCGCCACCACGCCCGGCTCCACACAGTTTACAACATTGGGAGTTTTTCAAAGAAGCCACCAGATGCTCTTGGATTGACTTGGGTATTTGGTATTGTATGTTCTCTGCATGTAATTATTTTTACACTGGATGGGAAGGAAAAATACCAACTTTCCAAAGGAAGAAGGACCCATTGAGGAGACAGAAACCCATAGGACTTGTTTGGTGTGAAAAACTAAATTGGGAAGCCAGGTGTGGTGGCACAAAGCCTGTCCAGTCCCGTACTTGGGAAACTGAGATAGGAAGATCGCAGGTTTGAAGTCAGTGTCAGCAATTTAGTGAGGCTCTCAGCAACTTAGTGAGACTGTTTTGAAATAAAAATTAAAAACTAGGACTGGGGATATAGCCCAGAGGTAGAAGGCCCTTGGGTTCTACTCTGAGTAACACACACACACACACACACACACACACACACACACACACACAACCTAAATTATGATTGAATCAAGACCTAACCAAGGTCTTCTGACTCCTGAAAGTTTTCTGGATGACAGCAGCCTTCATGACCACCACTGGACATTGCCCTTCTGTTAGATTTTTTGTTTTGTCTATTTGTTTTTGTTTTTGTAGTACTGGAGATTGACCCCAGGGGTATTCAACCACTGAGCTATAAGCCCAGACCTTTTCTTTTTTTTTTTAACTTTTATTTTTTACTGGTACTGGGTATTGAACCCCAGGGACATTCTACTTTTTTCTTGTTTGTTTGTTTTACCTTTAGGAATATTTTATTTGTCTGTCTGTTATTCAGGAAATACATTTTAAACACAATGACCATATATTTTTCTACTTACATGGTTTCACAGTAGGCAATTAAAGCTATCATTTTTTCTTAACAAAATTAGATTAAATTTCAAAACATAGGTTTCAGTATGAAAATCTCTGAAAAGGTCACTCAAAAATGATCATCATTAGCCGGGCGTGGTAGTGCACACTTGTAATCCTAGCATTTGGGAGGCTGAGACTGGAGGATCCGGGTTCGTGGCCAGCCTCAGCTACCTAGTGAGGCACTCAGCAACTTAGTGAGAACCTGTTTCAAAATAAAGAATAAAAAATAGGGCTGGGAGTATAGCTCGGAGGTAGAATGCCCCTGAGTTCAATCCCCAGTACTGCAAAAAAAAAAAAAAAAAAAAAAAGATCATCATTGCTGGGGATGTTGGTGCACACTTGTGATCCCAGCATTTGAGAGGCTGAGACTGGAGGGTTCGTGGCCAGCCTCAGCTGCTAAGTGAGACCCTCCGCAACTTAGTGGGACTCTGTTTCAAAATAAAGAATAAAAAATAGGGCTGGGGCTGTAGCTTGGAGGTAGAATGCCCCCAGATTCCATCCCCAGTACTGCCAAAAAAAAAAAAAAAAAAAGATCATCATTAACTTACATTCTGAGCCGGGCATGGTGGCGCATGCTTGTAATCCCAGCATTTAGGAGGCTGAGACCGGAGGATCAAGGTTCGCGGCCAGCCTCAGCTAGTTAGTGAGGCACTCCGCAACTTAGTGAGACTCGGTTTCAAAATAAAGAATAAAAAATAGGGCTGGGGGGTATAGCTCGGAGGTAGAACGCCCCTGAGTTCAATCCCCAGTACCGCAAAAAAACAAAAACAAAAACAAAAAACTTACATTCTGAGGACATTCTACTTTTGAGCTACTTCCCCAGCCCTTTTTATTTTTTATTTTGAAATGGGGTCTTGCTGAATTATTGTACCATGCCCTCAAACATGCAATCCTTCTGTCTCAACCTCCTAAGTACTGGAATTACAGGTATGCCCTAGCATACTTGGCTCCTTGTGTTATTTTTTAGTGAAATTTAGTCAAACTGTTCATTTGTCCGGTTTTTAGATTTCAGATTTTTTTTTTTCTTTTTTTGCAGTACTGGGGATTGAATTCAGGGGCATTCTACCTCCGACCTATACCCCCAGCCCTATTTTTTATTCTTTATTTTGAAAGAGGGTCTCACTAAGTTGCAGAGTGCCTCAGTAGGTAGCTGAGGCTGGCCTCGAACCCAGATCCTCCAGTCTCAGCCTCCCAAATGCTGGGATTACAAGTGTGCGCCACCACACCCGACTTTTATTTGGCTTTTTAATTAGGGATATTCAAATGCGAAAGTGAATGACCTAAAAAATCTTAAATATTGAAATGTTTAGTTTAATGCAGAATTTTAAGCTCCTTGGTTTGTGTTATGAAATCTGTAGCTGAAATTTACACTTTTTAGACAGAAAATGTATTCTGAAGATACAGCCTTTGGAGCCTCAACGTTTCCACCCCAGTACCTGTCTCCTGAGATACCTCTGCATCCTTATGCCTATTCTCCTTATACCCTTGAGTCTACACCTCACACGTGCTCAGTGCCTGCCTCACAGTATGACTACCATCAGCCCAGTCATTACCGAGGTTTTCAGACAGTGAAGCCCCAGAATGAGCGCATGTGCCCTCTTCCACGAGAGACGAGAGCAGCATTGAAGGTCAGGAAATGCTATGGATTGTTATATTTTTGAGTTGGTCACATTAGTCCTTGAAATGTAAAGAATTAGTATGTTTTTGCATGCTATTTAAACACTTTTTTTTTTGTGATATGTTTGGTTTTTAAAAAATGATCTGCTCTAAGTTTTTTAAAATGATGGGATTGAATACTTGCTTATTTGCTGCTTTTAAACTTACTTTGTAGTGATAGTTTTCTTATTTCATGTTTTTTAATCTTTCCAGCAGAAAAAAACATACGATGAGAATAAAACATCTCATGAGCAAAAGTTTAACAGCAAAAGGGCCGATGGTGCAGTGTCATCTGAGATAAAATCAGCTAGGGGTTCCCATCATTCATCCATGCGTGCCGAGAATAGTTTGAGATCAGGTAAAAAGAACAAACTCTTCATAATGTCACCCTACCCTCACCTACCCGCAAATGTCATCGTTTCTGTGGGCTTGTTCATTGTGACTGCTCCCAGAAAGTAGACCTGGAGCTGGACACAGCTGAAGGCATTGACTTTCTCTGCAGTTTTGGAAGTCTCTCTCCCAGGCAGGGATTACAGTGTGGTGTGTGTTGCACTGTGGCCTCAGAGGGGGCCTGAACTTTTTCTGACCTTAGTTTACACATGAAGAACTTGTCTGAGATTACATGGCAAGTAGATAATGAGCACATACTTCAAAAGATGTCCTTGAATAAACACACATCAAAACCATCTTCTTTTGTGCTGTATTTGACCATGTACATTCCTGAAATAGCTTCTCTGGTATTCTCATGGTAGATTTAATAGGTGGGAGAGTTTTGGGTTGAAATCCTGTCTTAATATTAAACCTGGGAGCTGGGCATGGTGGTGCACGCTTGTAATCCCAGTACTTGGGAGGCTGAGACCAGAGGATCCAGGTTCACAGCCAGCCTTAGCTATTTAGTGAGGCCCTGTTTCAAAATAAAGAACAAAAAATATAGGACTGGGGGCATAGCTCAGAGGTAGAATGCTCCTGGGTTCAATCCCCAGTACCACAAAAGAAGAAAAAAAAAAAATTAAACCTGGGTATTATAGTTACCAGAGGATACCATTTTTATTTGTGCCACAAGTCAGATTTACTCTGGGCATGCAAACTTCTGTTCCAGTCTATCAATTGGGCATGGTGGCACACACCTGTAATCCCAGTACTTGGGAAGCTGAGACAAGAGGATCATAGGTTTGAAGACAGTCTCAGCAATGTAGCGAGGATCTCAGCAACCTAGCAAGATCCTATTTCTTTCTTTCTTTCTTTCTTTTTTTTGGTGGTGGTTCTGGAGGTGGAATCCATGGGCTTCTACCTCTGGATTACACCCTCAGTCCTATTTTATTTTATTTGGAAACAGGATCTTGCTGAGTTGCCGAGAGCCTCACTAAGTTGCTGAGACTGGCTTCGAACCTGTAATCCTCCTGTCTCAGCCTCCCAAGTACTGGGATTACAAACGTGCGCCACCACACCCAGCTACAAGATCCTGTTTCAAAATAAAAAACAGAGCCAGGCATAGTGGCACATGCCTGTAATCTTACTAATTGGGAAACTGAGACAGGAGGATCCCAGGTTTATGGCCAGCCTCAGCAACAACTTAATGAGGCCCTCTGCAACTTAGACCCTGTTTCCAAATTTAAAAAAACAGGACTGGGAGTGTAGCTTGGAGGTGGAATATCCCTGGGTTCATTCCCAGTACCATTAAAAAAAAAAAATTGTTTTTTAACCATTTCATTAGCTTTTGAATTACTTCCAAAATTTGAAATGCACTTTGCTTTTTCTGCATGAAGGCCCAACAACAGTGGGCGATGCTTCTGGTCATTTGTTTTTTTGTTTTTGTTTTTTTTCGGTACTGGGGATTGGACTCAGAGGCATTCTACCTCCGAGCTATACCCCCAGCTCTATTTTTTATTCTTTATTTTGAAACCGAGTCTCACTAAGTTGCGGAGTGCCTCACTAGGTAGCTGAGGCTGGCTGCGAACCCGGATCCTCCAGTCTCAGCTTCCTGAATGCTGGGATTACAAGCATGTGCCACCACGCCCGGCTCCTTCTGGTCATTTGTGTATTGAACTGCTATAAAGATTTTTCATCAAACTGAACATGATGACACATACCTGTAATCCCAGTATTTGGGAAGCTGAGACTGGAAGATTGCAGGTTTGAAGCCAGCCTCAGCAACTCAGTGAAACCCTTTTTTCAAATAAAAGTAAAGTAGGGGTTGCAGTGTAGCTCCAAGGTGGAATGTCCCTGAGTTCAATCCCCAGCACCACACAAATTATTTTTTTACAACACCAGCAGGGTTAGGATATTTTGTCAACCACCTGATGTATCAGTGCCAATAGACTTTCTACTCCGAAACTGAAGCTTGAGGACTAGGCATCAAACTATGTCTGGATTTTTACCCCCACTTTTCATTCTATAATTACAGGTGGTTATCATAAACGGACAGACAGGAAACCCAGAATCATTGCAAAAAGTGCTTCTACCTCCAAACCAGAATTTGAATTTAGCAGGTTGGATTTCCCTGAACTGCAGGGTTCACAAAACAATAATATGTCAGAGTTGCAGAAGCAGCCCAGGTGGGGACCTTTCCACTCTGCCTCAGCCAGCGTTTCCCTTGCTTCGGTGTCAGAGGTAAGTTCAGGAGGTCTATGTCTGTCTGCCTGCCCTTTCTCACTCTGTCCTCAGTACATACCTTTTCATTTCTATTACTTTAAACACTAAGCATTGGATCCTGAGGAGGGCTACGAAGTCCAAGTTGCTGGGGGGAAGCAACCTGGATATAGTTAGCTTACCTCTCTATTTGAACTACTTACAATGAGGTTATAATACCTAGTGCAGCTGCCTTAAAAAATAAATAAATAAATTACAGCTGGGCATGGTGATACATACCCATAATCCCAGTACCTGGGAGGCTAAGACTGGAGGATTGCTGGTTCAAGGCCAGCCTCAGCAGTTTAGTGAGACCCTCAGCAACTTAGACCCTGTTTCAAAATAAAATAGGACTGGGAGTATAGCTCAGTGGTAGAACGCCCCCTTGGTTCCAGTCCCATTACTGCCCCCCCCCCCAAAAAAGTTACCTAATATTACTTTTTTTTTTTTTTTTTCGGTACTAGCGATTGAACTCAGGGGCATTCTACCTCCAAGCTACACCCCCAGCCCTATTCTTTATTCTTTATTTTGAAACTGGGTCTCACTAAGTTGTGGAGTGCCTCACTAAGTAGCTGAGGCTGGCCGTGAACCTGGATCCTCCGGTCTCAGCCTCCCGAATGCTGGGATTACAAGCGTGCGCCACCATGCCCGGCTCTAATATTACTTTTTTATATCTGGATTCTGGCGAAGTCTGGCTGCTTTGACAGCTCATTTTATTTTATTTTTTTGACTTTTTAAAAAAAAATTTTATGTGTTTTTATTGGTGCATTATTGTCTCACATAATGTAAATCATGTTGACAGTGACATACATGCACACGGCACCTGGTGCCCCGCCTCCCCATCTTCCCTCTTCCCATACAGAGGACTGAGACTGATACTGGGATTTTCAGATATGTACACACAGTCGATGTTAGTATTTCCAATAATGGACCTCAGTCTTCCCTCTCCCCTTCCCTTGGACCACTTCCCTGGCTCTACTGAGGTTTCTCCTCCATTATCTGGAGTCTCTCTGGTATCCCAGTTACTCCCTAGCTTGCTCATATTAAAGAAAACATATGTCCCTTCACTTTCTGTGATAGGCTAATCACACTTCCATTTTCTTGCAAAGACATTATTTTATTCTTCTTTATTGCTGAGTAGAATTCCATCGTGTATATTTCCCAGTTTTGTGATCCATTCACCTGTTAATGGACACCTGGGTTGGTTCCATAATTTGGCTATTGTGAATTGTGCTGTTGTGAACATGGGTATGCATATATTACTGTAGTTCTCTGGTTTCAGCCTCTTTGGAAAGATACCCAGGAGTGGTATATCTGGACCGTATGGTGGATCCATTCTCAGTTTTCTAAGTAATCTCCACACTGATCTCCATAGTGGCCAAACTAGTGTGCAATCCCACCAAAAGTGTAGAAGAGTTCCTATTTTCCCACATTCTCACCAACATTTATTGTTATTTGACTTCTTGATGATTGCCATTCTGACTGGGATTAGATGGAATCTCGATGTAGTTTTGAGTTGCATCTCCCTAATTGGTAATGATGTTGAACATTTTTTCATGTATCTATTGGCCATTTGTATTCTTTTCTTTTGTGAAGTGTCTATTCAATTCAGTTGCCCATTTCTTGATGGGGTTATTTGTTTTTCTAGTGTAAAGTCTTTTAAGTTCTTTGTATATTCTAGATACTAATAGTCTGTCAGAGGGATAGCTGGCAAAGATCTCCTATTCTGTGGGCTTTCTCTTTAGACTCTTGATGATTTCCTTTGATGTGCAGAAATTTCTTAGTTTAATGCCATTCTACTTATTCTCATTTTGATTTCCTGAGCTTTGGGGATCTTGCTAAGAAGTTTCTATCTGTGCCTATACGTTGGAGTGTTGAACTTATGCCCTCCTCTACTAGCTTCACTGTCTCTGGTCTAACTTCTAGGTCTTTGATCCATCTTGAATTGACTCCTGTGCAGGGTGAGAGGTATGGATTTAGTTCCATTTTTCTACAAATGGATAACCAGCTTTTTCAACACCATTTTTTGAAAAGGCTTGACAGCCCATTTTAGACATACCACTTCTAGCATTGCATTCTGAAAGTACTTCTCCAATATAGAAAAAAAGACTTAAAAAAAATGACAATTCAAAACTGTTTAGTGTGACTTCTGAATTTACCAGTCTTTATGCCTACACTTCTGGGTGTGCATGTGTGTCTGTGTTAATGGGAATTGAACCCAGGGGCGTTCTACTTCTGAACTACACCCCCAGTCCTATTTTATTTTTTTATTTTGAAAGAGGGTTTCACTAAGTTTGTAATCTTCCTGTCTCAGCCTCCCAAGTACTGGGATTATAGACTGTGCCACCATGTCGGCACCCTTCTGTCTTAAATTTTTAAAAGGTAAATCAGATTTGACAAAAGTTATTGTGATAGTTGCTTCAGTTCATTGCTTTATGTGTGTGTGTGTGTATATATATATATATATATATTTTTTTTTTTTTGGCTTCATAATTTTAAATTACACACATTCAACATTAGGTCTTAAAGTTTTAGTCTATAATATTGAGGAATTTTCCTCACATGGATCTGATTTCAGATTTCCAGGAAAAAATGGTGTTGGATTAGTGATCTCTCAAATGGCTTCTTAGCAAGCTCCCACTGAAGGGAGAGATGGAGACAAACCAGTCTAAAAACAAGGAGAAGGAAGAAAGATTAAACAAACAAACAAAAAAAACCAACTCAACTGTTCATTTACCCCTTTGATTAAGAAAGGATTTGTGAGTCTTATCCCTCAAACTTCTCTTAGGTATACTGGTCCCCAAGGCCTGAGGGTTTGTGGTAGTGACTTATATGCAGAATGCACACCATCATGTTGTGTTTCCCCTGCATGGATGCCTGTCCTGTTGTAACACAGCATTCTCCTGTCAGGCAGACTTCCAGCTGTGTGCAGACCACAGTTTACCGGGCAGAGGAGTGGCTGCCTGTGTGAACACTACATAGAACAGCATAGGAAGCTGTGGCAGGGGTACTCACAGGGTGCTCAGGAATGTGATCAACCCTCTAGTCAAGGCCACAACCCTCTAGTCAAGGCCACCTATTAATGTCATAGGAGTGCTAGGTATTGGAACAGACAGTAGGTTCATCCATTTATGGAAAAAGATTTATATACTGATTTACATATAAGCTACACCCCAGTCTTTTTAAAATTTTTATTTTTTTATTTTATTTTATTTTATTTTTTCGGTACTGAGGATTGAACTCAGGGGCATTCAACCTCTGAGCTACACCCCCAGCCCTATTTTTTATTCTTTATTTTGAAACCGAGTCTCACTAAGTTGCGGAGTGCCTCACTAGGTAGCTGAGGCTGGCCACGAACCCGGATCCTCCGGTCTCAGCCTCCCGAATGCTGGGATTACAAGCGTGCGCCACCACGCCCAGCTAAAATTTTTATTTTTAAAATTTATTTATTTTTTATGGTACTAGGGATTGAATCCAGGGGCATTCTACCTCTGAACTACACTCCCAGCCCTACTTTATTCTTTATCTGGAAACAGGATCTGTTTCCACACCCAGCTTATATTTGGTACTTTTTTTTGTGGTACTACGGATTGAACCCAAAGGCATTCTACCTTTGAGCTACACCCCCAGCCTGATTTTATTTCTTATTTGGAAACAGAGTCTCACTGGGTTGATGAGAGTCTCACTACTTGCTGAGGCTGTCCTCAAACCTGTGATCCTCCTATTTCAACCTCCCAAATACTGGGATTACAAGTGTGTGCCACCACACCCGGCATATTTGGACATTTTAATTAGCTTGTATTTGCAGATTTTAAGAACGGCAAGAGAAACTATATTTAAAAATTAAATTACTAGTTTTAATTTTTTTTTAAGTTGGATAATTTTTGAGTGCTGGTTTAGGTTCTAGCAAAACCAAGAGAAAGGGGCAGAGATACCCACATGCCTTTTGCCCTCAACTTGCACAGCCCCCTGACTATTAGCATCTCCACCTGAGTGGTATGTTTGTTATAATTGATAAACCTCACTGGGCCAGCCTCAGCAACTTGGGAGGCCCTCCACAACTTAGTGAGACCCCTTTTGAAATAAAGAATAAATGGGACTAGAGGTGCAACTCAGAGGTAGAGTGCCTTTAGGTTCCATCCCCAGTACCACAAAGAAAAAAAATTGATGAACCTCCATGGACATGTCATTACCAGCTAACACCCATCATTTGTGTTAGGGGTCACTGCCCCGGCCTGTGGGGGTTTGGGAACGGGAGACCAAGGCGGCTTAACCTAAAGGAATGAAACAAACAAGGGACGCGAAAGAATGGAGGCAAGACAGGATTCTGATCAAGCCTCAATTTTTATTAAAGAAGGGCTGCTTAAGTAGCTAGAGGTGAGGGGTGGGGTCAGGGGGATCAGGTAAGCTTGTGTGGGCTTGCATGATTGGTCAAGGTTGACCGTGTCCTTATCAAGTAAGGGCGTCAGCAGGATAACAGATAGAACCTGTTTTGCATTATCTCTGTGGCTGCTGAGGAGGAGTTTCCTCAAAGTGTGAATTCCAACTCTAACCAGCCTTCCGGCCCCTGACAGGTCACGCCCCATGTTGTATTTTCTGGGGGTTTAGACAAATGGGTAACGACATGCATTTGTCTTCCTAGCATTATACAGAGTAGCATCAGCATCACTGCCCTCAAAACCCTCAGTGCCTTGTCGTCGGCCAAACCTTACTGTCTCCATTGGGCTTTACCTTTTCTAGAATTTATTGCAGTTGGAGTCACATAACATGTTGCCTTTTCAGATGGATTTTTTTTGGGGGGGGGGGGCTCTACCTCTGAACTACACCTCCCAGCCTGACTTTATTTATTTTTTATTTTTTGTGGTACTGGGGATTGAACCCAGGGGCATTCTACCTCCAAGCTATACCCCCAGTCCTATTTTTTATTCTTTATTTTGAAACAGGGTCTCACTAAGTTGCAGAGGGACTCACTAAGTAGCTGAGGCTGACCTCGAACCCAGATCCTCCTGTCTCAGCCTTCCAAGTACTAGGGTTACAAGCGTGTGCCACCACGCCCGGCTATTCTTTTATTTATTTATTTATTTTTGAAACAGGGTCTCACTAAGTTGTGGAGGGCCTCACAACTTGATGAGGCTGGCTGCGAACCTAAATCCTTTTGTCTTAGCCTCCAAAGTACCACGATCATAAACCTGTGCCACCTTGCCTGGTTTCAGATGAATTTTTTTACGTAGTAGTTTGCAGTTAACGTTTCTTCTCTGTTTCTGTGGCTTGGATGCTCATTTGTTAAGAAGCTGCCAAACAGTTTTCCAGAGTAGCTGCATTTTGCATTCTCACCAGCAGTGAAGGAGCATTCCTGTTGTTCCACCTCCTCACTGGAAGTTGCTGTTGTCACTGTTGTGAATTTTGGCTCTTCTAACCGGTGTGTAGTTGTATATCATCGATTTAATCTGCTTTTCCCTGATGGCACCCGATGTGTTTCCTTTTTAGGGTGAAATAGTGGTGAAAAACAATAACCTAAATGAATATGTAACTGATAATGCTGCTACTAGTTCCCCTTCATGTACAAGAGGTAAGAGTGGCTATAAAATGCTATTTTTAAAAAGTGAGTCATATATTTTCCAAGCTTTTTTTTTTTTTTCTTTTTTTGGTACTGTGCTGGAGCCTGCTGGCAATCTTGAAGGGTCTTGAGAGAGGAAGGTGAGGATTGATAAAGAAAAGAAGAGACACAAGAGAAGTATCAGAAGGACTGTCAGTGAATACTGCAGCCTTGAGTTTATTCAGCACGGATTTTTTATACATTTCTTGAGTACAACGGGGTTCCGTACATATTTACGTCATATCAATCATTGTCAGAGCACAATTAGCACCACTTCTTCGTTTCCATGAATAGCCCACATTCCTAAGATAGCCTGGTCAAGCAAACTTTCTAGAGTCATGAAACCATAAACCTTTAGAGTCATATATCTACTTTCTAAGAAGTGAGAGGGTCTTTCATCTACGCATCCGAGGAGCAATCTCCAGACTTCAAGATGCCAACGTAGCCAGAGCAGAAGAATCATGAGTATAATTACTCATATACGCAGATAGCAGCTGTGGAGCCCGGGGGGGCGGGGGCAGCTGGGGTGCCACAGTACTGGGATTTAACTCAGGGGCATTCTACCCTCTACCTCCCAGCCGTTTTTTTTTTTTTTTTTTTTTTTTTTTTTTGCAGTACTGGGGATTGAACTCAGGGGCATTCTACCTCTGAGCCATACCCCCAGCACTATTTTTTTATTCTTTTTTTGAAACAGGGTCTCACTAATTTGCAGAGTGCCTCACTAAGGAGCTGAGGCTGGCCTCGAACCCAGATCCTCCAGTCTCAGCCTCCCAAATGCTGGGATTACAAGCATGCACCACCACGTCTGGCTTCCCCAGCCATTTTTATTTTTTGGTTTTGAAACAGGGTCTTGCTATGTTGCTGAGGCGTATTGAACTTGCGATCCTCCTGTCTCAGCTTCCCAAGTACTGGAATTACAAGGCTGTGTCACCGTGCTTGGCTCCAATCTTTTTTTTTTTTTTCGGTACTGGGGGTTGAACTCAAGGGCATTCTACCTCCGAGCTACACCCCCAGTCCTATTTTTTATTCTTTATTTTGAAACCGAGTCTCACTAAGTTGCGGAGTGCCTCACTAGGTAGCTGAGGCTGGCTGCGAACCCAGATCCTCCGGTCTCAGCCTCCCAAATGCTGGGATTACAAGCGTGCGCCACCACGCCCGGCAGCTCCAATCTTTTTAATGTGATTCAATTAGATGGTTTTTCTTTGAAAGCTTTCTTGAAGGTAGCTAACAAGTTATTGATAAACTAACATTAGTGTTGGTTTAGGAAATTAAAGTATGTAAGTGAAATTTCATATCCATGCAGAAGAAGTTTGTAGAGATCAGAATTCTAGCCATGTGTGGTAGCACCCTCCTGTAATTCTAGTGCCATTTTATTTTATCTCAAAATAAAAAGGGATTAGGAGTGTAGCTCAGTGGTAGAGTACCCATGGATTCAATCCTCATTACCATCAAAAAAGAAAAAAGAAGCTGGGCATGTGGGCGCAGGCTTGTAATCCCAGTACTTGGGAGACTGAGACCAGAGGATATGAGTTCGCGGCCAGCCTCAGCTACTTAGTGAGGCTCTCTGGAACTTAGTGAGACCCTGTTTCAAAATAAAGAAAAAAAAATAGGACCGGGGGTTTGGCTCAGAGGTAGAATGCCCCTGGGTTCAATCCCCAGTACTGCAAAAAAAAAAAAAAAAAAGAAAAAAAAAGAGAGAGAAATGAGAGTTCTAAATGAAATATATGTCCAACTAAGTGAAAATTTTATGAATTCGGAAATGACTACTTCCTGTAGTATTATTTTCAAGTTTTTGGTGTTTAAAAATTGAGAACCCCAAAAAGCTTCTTTTTTTTTTTTTTTTTTGGGTG
>PVLC010029275.1:0-20318 GCA_004027655.1 Graphiurus murinus
GAGTAAATTTTTATTTGCTTGAATTAGGCAATGGTTTCTTATATGTGACAGCAAAAGCACAAGTGAAAACAATAAAGAAATTGGATTATATCAGTTAAGAATTTTTTGTTGCACCAATAAAATGAAAAGATAATACACAGAATGGGATACAATATTTGTAAATGCTACATCTGATAAAAGATTAGTATCTAGAATATATGAGGAATTTATACAATAACAAAAATATAACCAAATCAACAACTGGCCAGGGATTATAGTTAACATCCCCTCTCCCCAGATAAGCAGATGAACGGATATTCAACATCATTACTAATTAAAGAAATGGAAATCTCTTCACTAGGGGATACAAATTGGAGACATCTGGAGAAATCTGTGCTATGGTTTGGATTTAGAATGTTCCCCTACACCTCACATAGACAAGGCAGCCATGTTGAAGGTGGGGCTTGGTTGCTGAGGAGGGGCTTCCTGGGGGTGTGGCCTTGAGGATTATATATGCTCTTGCTTTCTCTCTTTCTTGCTTCTGGCCTCTGTGATGTGAGAGCAGAGCCTTTGAATGCTTGCTCTCTCTCCTCTCTCTCTCTGCTTCCTGTCACCATGTCCTGAGTTCCGCAAATATAACCTGTCCTTACATAAACTGAACTCCTGAAATCTCCAGAACTGTGAGCAAATAAATTTTCCTTCATCTAAATTGTGATAGGTATTTTTGGATTACAGAAGAGAGAATGTTTACTGAAACAATCTGGTGATAAAATATTCAATCTTTCAAGATCTACCTGGAGTGCAATTTTTAATGTGCACCCTTACTTTAAACTACTTGCTCATTTTGTGTTTGCATTTAGTTACATTGCAAAAGGCCATTGAGCCTTATAATTATGAATTTAAAGTCTCTCTTACCTGTATACATACATATTCATTCATACATATACACTATCTACCTATATAAAGATATAGATATGAAAATAGATATAAACAAATAAAGATATAAAATCCTATTATAATATAAATTTCACTTTATAGTTTAATTTTTATTAAGACTTTAGACTAAAGAGGACTTATTATACTTAATGGAATGAAATTTTATTGTAGAAGAAACAACAAATGAAAGGAACATATACTTTTAAGAAATTTTAAAAAATTTAAAATAGCATCATTATTTCTTTCTTCAGATCAAAGAAAAATAGACTGTAGGTAAGATTCTATATGATATTATTTTTAAAGTAAAAGAAAAATAAGAATATAACTTGAATATGGTGCTAAAATTAAGCAGTTAAAAGACTGTTATAGCTGATAACTGTTATAGAGAGAAGGAAAAATAAAATCACTGGTACTAAAATGTGGAGATCTTGCTAATTATATAGACAGATATTTTACTTTTATTATAATAAAAATGTTTTATCAGGATCTTTTCTCCAAAAGCCTACTCAAATTATATCCAAGTATCTTTCACCTTTCTTTGTTTCTTTTCTTTTTCTTTTCTTTTATGTGTGGTACTGGGGATAGAACCCAGGGACATTCTACATCTGACTATACGCTCACCCCTATTTTATTTTATTTTGAAACAGGATCTCACTAAGTTGCAGAGGTCCTCACAAGTTGCTGAGGATGGCCGAGAACCTCCAATCTTCCTGTCTTAGCCTCCTAATTACTGGGATTACAGGTGTGCACCACCACATACTGATTCACCTTTCTTTAATATCAAATTAAATACCATCTAGTCTAAAAGCACATTCTAAAATTATCATTTTTTTTAGGTCTTCAAAAGTTACTTTGAAATATCAGTGTGGTTGGTTCTGCTTTTACCATTAAATATTATTCATTTAAGATAAATATATATGCACATATAAAATAGCTAAATTTTATTCATATCAGAAGCTTACTACTTCATAATTTTTACTTTATAATAATCAAAGGAAGGTGATATATATTAGAATCAGAAGAAATGTTTTCAACCAATGAAGACATAAAACACCTCCATAACCCTCCATGAATTTAGAATGCATCAGTGTTCTGCTCAGGTTGTCATAATGGTAGAAATATTTGTTGCCCTCCTCTACATAAATATTTAAAATTAAGAGCCAGGCATGGTGGCGCACGCTTGTAATCCTAGCATTCGGGAGGCTGAGACCAGAGGATCCGGGTTCGCGGCCAGCCTCAGCTACCTAGTGAGGCACTCCGCAACTTAGTGAGACTCGGTTTCAAAATAAAGAATACAAAATAGGGCTGGGGGTATAGCTCAGAGGTAGAATGCCCCTGAGTTCAATCCCCAGTACCGCAAAAAAAAAAAAAATTAAATTAAAACCAATATTTAATTTATTTTACTTTGAAATACTTATTAAATATCTTTTTTTCCTCCTCATGAGTATTTGCTGAATTCATCTCAGATCCACATAGTCCAGCCTCTCAGAAATACAGATCTCAAAATCAGGTAGACAGCTTAAGTCAATAATATCTTTTGTTTATTTATTGATTACCAAGGGTTAATTAGGCCCTATGAAAATTTATACCAGCTAGGCTTTCCAGAGATTGACTTGCTCTAGACTGTTTATTTAATAACCTACAGTGAAAAAAATTATTTTTAATATTAGGGACGTCAACCTCCATAATGAAGTCTCAACTGAACCTGAAAAGTATACCAATAAATTAATATACTAATGGGATGTACTAAATAGTATCGAGGTTCAGAAAAAAAATACATTTGCCTAGAGGGAAAAAACTACTGGAGCCTTAATTGGTTTGCAGGAGCTTTCTCTTAGACTAGTGCCAAAAAAACAGTACTCTGTTTTCCAAGCTGTTTTCTTTTCCACTGGTTCAGTATTTATGTTTGATTGCTCTATTCAGTGAGTCTAAAGTTTGCTCTGATCTCTACTTTGTGTAATATGATGAATCTCTTAATTATCTCTGGTCAGGGATAAACTTTTCTTTAGACTTTCCCTCAACTAATGAATCTAGGAGGGATCATAGTGAACACCTGATGTTTCTGTCACTCATTATTTCATGCCTCCTACTCTATTTTGGTTTTCGTTTGGAGGAGAGAAGAGTAAAAATGCATTGCGATGCTCCTTTGAGGAATCACTCTATGATCTTGATAAATGAAGGTGGTGAGATTGATCACAACCAATTGATATTGGTATATCCCAACCTTCAGCCATAGTGACTGACAAATAATCCAGAGTTTGTGGGATGTGAGGGCATTTGGTGAGCCTAGTGGGTGGGAAAGGGGTATTTTTTTTCTCCCTTGAGAGGCATGGTATGAAGAAGTGAAGGCAGAATTGCAGAAACATGCTACCTACCTCATAGGGAGAGCCTAGAACTGTAGGAAGGGGAGATTTGGAAGGCCAAGAATAAAGTCATTGCCATAGATGGTAGAGCAGACAGATGGAAAAGAGTATGGGCCTTAGGTGTTGTATTCTGAGCCTCGCTATCAACCTCCCCGAAATCATACATATATGTATTTTAAAACCACCAATGAATATATTTAATTATATCTAAGTCTGTGTGAGGTTTTCTGTTTCTTCCTGTTGAAATAGCCAATGTTACTCGACTAATAGAGAAATAAATGCTTGTTTACCAAAAATAATAATTTTCTTTATTTTTACACACAATGTTTTTGACCATGAGGAAAAGTTACCACTTATAAAGGTGTGTGTGTGTGTTCAACTGTGGTGAAATTCTCTATGTTTGGGAAGCACAAAGAGGTGAAGAGTTACACGTGTAGAGTGTGAACCTTGTAATAAGCAGATGTGTTTACACTGTGGATGAAACCATTTTGGAACATGGTACTTTTTCTGATGCCTCACTTAATTGTTCTACACTGTGAATTTCTGGGGTATTGTGCAAGTCTAAAGACTTAAACTGTGATGTTCACCAGCTCCCCCTGATGTCATCGAAAGGACAGGAAGCAAGAGCACACTGCTTTTCTTTGTTCACACTTGGGTCCTCCTTAATAGAGGGTCAACAAAGTCTGCTTAAGTCCACCAAAGGCAGCTGCCTGTAATTTCCTCAATTTTCTATAATTTCCTATGGCCTTTGCACTGCAAATGAACAAAGACAAATTCTTTGAAAATGCTTTTTAAAAAATAAATGTTGTTTATGTTCTATAATAAACACTAAGTAATAATCTTAATCTTTTCCTCTAATAACTCCTATCATATCTATGCTGGATTTCCTACAACAATCCACCCCTTCCAGCAAATTCCCTTTTATCTCTATTTTCAGTTTGGAAGAAGGCCTCACTCTTTGTTTCTTCCCTGAAGTACACCATTTATTTTACTTTATTTTATTTTTTTGCGGTACTGGGGATTGAACTCAGGGACCTTCTACCTATGAGCTATATCCCCAGCCCTATTTTTTATTCTTTATTTTGAAACCGAGTCTCAATTGCGGAGTGCCTCACTAGGTAGCTGAGGCTGGCCGTGAACCCGGATCCTCTGGTCTCAGCCTCCCGAATGCTGGGATTACAAATGTGCGCCACCACGCCCAGCTTGAAGTACACCATTTAAAAGGTCTCTTTTAGGAACTTTTCTGATTTATTTTTCCTTTTGCCCCTATTTTGAAAGATGACAAGTCTTTCAAATATTTCAAATAAGTACATTTATTATTTCAAGTCTGATTGTCTGATCCAGGCTTGAAGTCTTAGGCTATATGTGTGTGGCTTAAAGGAAAAAAGTCTTGGAAATCATTCATTTGATGTTATCAAAGGTTATCTCTGGCCTAATATTTCAGGCCTGTCAAATATGTCCAATTAATAGATTGAATTACCTGGATTGGCTTCCTCTATATAAAGTCCTGCTTCTCTCTGCTTATTCTTTAATATTTAAAAACACGTATATGACTGTGATGCTCCACTATAAATATTTCCACAAAGGTTGCCATTCATGAACATGGAATCTGGCCTCCAATCTTATTTTCCATGGCACATCTATTGCACTTTACAATATAAGTAGTTGAGCTAGGCATGGTGGAGCATGCCTGTAATGCCAATACTTGGGAGGCTGAGACAGAAAGAATGTAGGTTCAAGACCAGCCTCAGCAACAGCAAGACTCTTAGCACCTTAGCAAGATGCTGTTTCAAAACAAAAAAAATAAAAAGGACTGGAGCCAGGCATGGTGGCGCATGCTTGTAATCCCAGCATTCAGGAGGCTGAGACCGGAGGATCTGGGTTCACGGCCAGCCTCAGCTACCTAGTGAGGCATTCCGCAAGTTAGTGAGACCCGGTTTCAAAATAAAGAAAAAAAAAAAAAAAAGGACTGGGGGTATAGCTCGCTCGGAGGTAGAATGCCCCTGAGTTCAATCCCTAGTACCAAAAAAAAAAAAAAAGGGCTGGGAGTTGGAAAGGGCTCAGAGGTTGAATGCCCTGGGTTCAATCCCCAGCACCACAAACAAACAAACAAACAGTAGTCACTTTTATTTCTCAATAAAATATTTTGCATTATCCATTAGAATTTGAAATTGTACCTTTAAAAAATATATTTTAAAAACTGTTCTTGCCAGGTGTGGTGGTGCACGCTTGTAATCCCAGCATTTGGGAGGCTGAGACAGGAGGATCTGAGTTCTTGGCCAGCCTCAGCTACCTAGTGAGGCACTCTGCAACTTAGTGAGACCCTGTTTCAAAATAAAGAATAAAAAACAGGGCTGAGGGTGTTGCTCGGAGGTAGAATGCCCCTGAGTTCAATCCTCAGTACCACTAAAAAAAACCCCCCAAAACGTGTTTTTTCAAAATAAAGAATAAAAAACAGGGCTGGGGGTGTTGCTCGGAGGTAGAATGCCCCTGAGTTCAATCCTCAGTACCACTAAAAAAAACCCCCAAAAACGTGTTTTTTAGTGATGGCGCACACCTGCAATCCCAATACTTAAGAGGCTGAGACAGGAGGATTGTAGGTTGGAGGCTAGCTTCAGCAACTTAAAAACTGTTCTAACTGGGCGTAGTGGTGCACACTTGTAATCCCAGTACTTGGGAGGTTGAGACAGGAGGATCATAGGTTCAAAGCCAGTCTCTGCAGCTTAATGAGGCTCTCAGCAACCTAATGAGACCCTGTTTCCAAATAAGAAATAAAATTGGCTAAGGGTATAGTTTGGAGGCAGAGTGCTTCTGGGTTCAATCCCCAGCCACCAAAAACCAAAAAAGCAAAAGAAACAAACAAACAAAAACAACAAATCTAAACCAAACAAAACAATTAACAAACCATTCTTCTCCTTCATGGGTTCTGAGGTTTCTTCTCACTTTCCAGATTTAAGGATTTAAAGTAATTTCTGCTCCTTTTTCACTCTATTTTCTTTTCATTTTGTTTATTGTCTACTTCTAAGACCCCAAATCTATACTCAGCAACTCCCATTATTATGCTGAGAGTCAAATTCGGAATATTCAATGGCTGCTTGATCCTTTGAGAGAACTTCTTTAGGCCTTTATCTAGTCTCCCTTTTCATGCATATTTGCAGGTGAATTGCTTTAAAGCTTAGCTGTATTCTTTTCAGACTCCCTTTCAAACTATAATTGTATACAATCAAAGTTCCCTAGCATAGCCTTTAGCAACCTCTACTATTTCTCCAACTTTACTGCTTGCTATTCCTATACCTGAAGGTGGGGGAGGCGTCACCATTCTGTCAACATCCTCAAACCCTGTAAATCCTTAAGTTATCTGGAGGAGTTTCCCTTCATCTCTAGCTATGGGAGGTCAGCTGTAAAACTGGGAGCATCTGGGCCTTCACAATCCCTCCTTTCCTTATTTGCCTCTCACTGGAAATGTCCTTCCTCTTTTTGACGCTTACTAAACATTGTTTTGCACTTTAATATTTTCCCCAGAAAGCCATAAGTTCCTCAAGAACTGGTGATTTATATTTATTTTTCTATTCTCTCTCATGCCTCATGAAGACATTGCATTGGTACACTGAATAAGTCTCCAAACTTATTGCTAATTTTATGCAAATTTAATGAGAATGTGGAAAAACTTTCAACATTTAAAAACTTAATTTTCTTCACAATTAACTTATTCAAGTTGGAGGGACAATTTCTTCTTGCTGAACTATGTATGCTATAACTCTATATAATACTGGACTGAATTTGTAAAGAAAATATAAAATATATATTTTCTCAATATCCCTTGTCTCTTGGTATAGATAGAGATGACTTTAAGGACTACATTAGCCACTAAACAGCAGTGTGGCACTGCTCAGAAAACATAACTCTGGAAGTCTTTTTAAAAAAATTAATACAGGGAGAATAATGCTTCATACTGATATTGCTAAGAATAAATAGAACAGTACAAGTCAAGAAGTGATACAGAGAATATGCTCAATAACTGCTATTGGTATTATCTATAATGGACTATTTTTTCTTGACTAAAACTTAGATTTCCTTCCATCACATGAGATCTTTGAAACTTTACATAGCTTGACATCATTGCCCCTCTTAGATTTATCATGCATTGAGTTCCCTGCTTTGTCAAACTCCTGATACTCTACCTTGCTTGGAAGATCATAAATCTGCCATGATGGCTCTTCATCAACTTATCACAAAAAGAGTAGAAAAACTGACATTTATCTTTTCTTTATTGTGCGACAGAACAACTCTGTTCATACAGCACAGCCTCACACAGATGTAGGCTCCATTTTTTATTAACTTCTAACAATATAGATCCTTTGATTTATTCCTCTTATTACCATATACATATAGACTATTATCTGAATTAATAATGAGATAAACTTGAAGAAGCAATCTTCATAAATTTCCATAATGAGTCAATGCAGCAGAGGTAACTAACTTCATGTATATCACATTGTTATATAAGCCATGTTTTTTTTTTTTTAAATCTGTGTAAGCACTTTTTCAGTATGTAGAACACTAACTACATTGTCAACAATCTAGCTTTTCCAGATTTGTGAATAAAAATAAAGGATTGTAATTTCAAGCCACTAAGTTTTGAGACGATTTGTTATGTAGCAATATTTAACGGATAGAGTTTGATGGACAAGAGCTTTGAGCACAAAGGATTGCTCTTGTTTTGTCTTTTCCGCTTTCTAGATGGTAACCCTGGAGCAAGAAGAAAAGCTGGGTCTATGACAGTGTTGAGAATGTTTAAATATCAGGTTTGGGATACCATGCATTTTATTTGCTATGCTCAGCCAACAGAGAGAAATTATTGTATTAAATTCTGATGACTTTAGAGCTCATACTTTTTTTTTTTTTGCACAACAATGTGATATGTAATATCTTAGCTTCTCCTGGAGTAGGTATAAAAATATAAAAAGGAAAGGGAAAAGGGGCATTATAACAGAGAGTGAAAGCTAAAGACCCTCCATATCACAAAAAGAAAATTTTGCCTCTCTAGAACTATTTTCCCCCTTAAGATTAGTTTATTTTTACAACTCACCAATTCAAAAAGAAAACTAAGAATCATAATCTAATTTATGTTAACCTGAATTTTGCTCAGTTAATTATGTCTTTCTGAAGAACTTATTTTCTCCTGAGCAGGCATAGTAATAATAAGACAAAAAAAAATAGAAAGTAGAATTTTTAAAAATATTCAATACTTTTGAATGACAAAATGTGAGGTGAACACAAGTTATTTTTCTTACTTCCTCTGGTGAGAAATAGAGTAAGACTTTTATTATCATGCTCAAGATAGAGTTTATAAGAAATCAAAACTGCCCTTTTCTTCCTAAGTTTTCTTTAGAAAGAGGAAACATCCTAAAAATTAGGTGATAACATTGCTTAATGTTTCTACAGGACTAAGAGAGCCAAAGTGATTCCCTTTGGGTCTCTTTTATCTTTCAGTTAAACTCTTATGCTATCTATTTAGTTATCTCCCTGTAAACATTTGTCCAGAATAGAAATAAAAATAAAAGTTCATTGCTGCTTTTAACAATCAATTTAACCCAAATATTTTTAGTTTAAAAATTTTAACCCCATCTTATTCTAAATATAACTTGATTTTTCTATAGTTTAATGCAATTTACTGCAGACAAAGCACTTAATCTCTTTTGCTCTTTTAAGATACATTTAGTTTAAAATGTTATCATGTGGAAGGTTCTTTTCCACTCTTCCTGCTCCTCTGGGGTTGTCCTAATTCCATGGTCTTGTTTATATCATGCTGGCATCAAGAGAGGGCTGAAAGAGGTCTTGGTTCATGTTAGTCTATGCGAAGGAGCAGTTGTGCACCTGAGCTTGCCTACTGGGTGCCAGCCTATTTGTCCCTCTGGAGCCTCCCCTTCAATGTCCTGCATGTGGAGTCTGTGCTTCTTCTAGGGCTCTGCTCTCTGTAGCACTGATGGGCACACCCACGTTGTGTTCCCTGAACCTCTCCGGCCCCTCACTCACAGCCCAGGAAGGGCATTTGTTTTTCCTTGAATGTTGTGAAACTGCTTTTAAGCAGTTCAAGGCCAAGAATATTAAAATCAGTTTTGGAGATTTAAAATAACCTGATATTTCTCTTCCTTGTAAAATGGAGTGTAGTTTATGATTTGGATGAAGCTTTCAGATAAGAATCATAAAGTTCAGGTAGGGTGGTGCAAGCTTGTAATCTCAGTACTAGGAAGACTGAGATAGGATGACTGTAGGTTCAAGACAGTTTTAGCAGCTTAGCAAGACCCTGTGTGGCTCAGAGGTAGAATGCCTCTGGGTTCAATCTCCAGCAACAAAATAATAAATAAATAAATAAAGTCATGAAGTCCCTAAATAATGTTATGCCAGCAAAACAGTGGCTTTATTTTCTTAAATGATTGGACTCTTAGATGTTAAACAGGATTTTTTTTTTAAAGAGATAGTCTAAACCAGTGTTTTCCTGTTGCCAATTTGAACACAAGGATAAAGTTTTTACTGATTCAAAGTTTTCACTGGTTCAGTTTAAAATCAGATTAAATGGGACAATGTAATGGATATTTTTAAAGCTATATTTATCAATTTTGAGGACTATATTCTAAGGTCATAGTTCTTACATTTAAAAAATAAGTAAACTGTGATAGATTAAAATATATATAAATGGCTTTACTTTGCAAAATAAAAGAAATGACAATACTGTCTCTAAAATATTTTTTAATTAATTGCATTATTTTTACAGGCTTGTAAAATCCAAATGTTCAAAAGCCAATTGATCTAAATCATGTTGGGGAAAGTTATATTACTTGACAATCACAATAACAAAGATAATGATGCATGAGAAATCTCTATATTCCTTTATTGTATCAGGTAGCTATACATATTTAAGATTTCTCAAAATATAAAATGGAAGTGATAACTCATTTCGTAGGTTTATTTAACAGCCCAATAAAATTATATTCACAAATTCTCTGGCACATATTAGGACCTTTCCTATATTTTACCTTACTTGGTCATTATATAATTTAAAGTTGGATATTTGATAAAAGTAGGTACTTTCTCCTCAACTGGGTATATTATATTTCTCATAGGCTTATTTATAAGTGATTCCTGAAAAGTCAGATGAAACCTGGATTTTTAAACAATTAAGCAATACTTTTATTGACTATTGTAATTTTTGGGGATGTTTTATCTTTTTTGAAGTTGTTCAATAGAACAATGAATTTTATTTCTTTAAGTTAAAATTTTCTGCTCTGTTTCCTCCCCCTACTCAAGAAGTAAAGATTGGTCAAATTGTTCGTGAAAAGAAATTCGTCACCATTAAAGGTAAGAGGTTTTTTTGAAAACACACAATGAAACATAGTTACATATGCACATATTTACAATATACATATCCTAACATTCTAACATTCAAAATGTAGATTTTTGTATTTTACAGCTGTTTCCAATTAAAGCAGAGTGACTTTTTAAAGTAGAACTACATTTTTAATTTGAAAACATAATTGAAATACAGCCATTTTACTTAGATATACTTAAAAGTATAAACTAAGTTACATAAGAAATGTTATTTTGCTCAAATGTAACCTATAATATTTAGTACACGTCAAACTCAGGAGGAGTGCGACTTGTTCTTGATGCCGAAGGAAATTGACTGTGGTATGGCAGATTCAGTCAGACTAGGAAAGTTGCCGTTTTCATTTGAGTATGAAATAAAACACGGTGGATCAGATTGCTGCTTTCATGACGTTCAGTGGAGTGACTACTTGAATTGGCTTAGTGGGCATGCATTTATTTTGAGTATACAGAGTATATTGATGTAAACTGACTGATATAAAGTGGATATGATTTTATTTCATATAAAATTTGAGGCAATAGACAATATAAAAACTAAAAAGAAGTCGTTAAAGTAGTTCTATATACTCTCAAAGCTAAACAGCATCTCATGAATGTTTTACTTGAATAGATAAATCCTAAACATATTTATTTATTTATTTAAAAATTTTTTTTCCGGTACTGGGGATTGAACTCAGGGGCATTCTACCTCCGAGATATACCCCCAGCCCTATTTTGTATTCTTTATTTTGAAACCGAGTCTCACTAAGTTGCGGAGTGCCTCACTAGGTAGCTGAGGCTGGCCACCAACCCGGATGCTCCGGTCTCAGCCTCCCGAATGCTGGGATTACAAGCATGCGCCACCACGCCTGGCCTAAACATATTTATTTTATCACTTTTTATGCAAAAATCTTATCTGGCATGATCTGGGTTCTAAGTGAGATTTTAATTACTTGCATAATATTAGCTTGATATACCTGTCCTCCCTGTTCTTTCTGTAACAATAAATAAGAAATTGAAGAATTACATGCATCTCCTCTTGATAAATTAGAAAATGACAGTCTCCTGCTTCAGAACCTATTTTTTTGTATGATTTGATAAGGTTGGAATAAAATTTAGTTTGGCATTTCTTAGAAAAGTATTCTAGATGTAAGGAAATACAGTTATGTTTAACTACCAACTCTTGTAACACAAATAGGGAGTTGGATATTTGGAAAAATATTTTATAGTCATTCCTAGAATGAAACAAAGTAAATGAGCATTATTGGAATAGAAGGATGAAAATTTAATGGAAAACCAGTTTAACTCTGACAGACACTTGGCACATCTGAGCCTTTTGTTTGTAAAATTTCCAGACAGAAGAAATTTCTTCTTTGCATGTTCAAATACTTAGCATTTCCTACCGTAACCAAACAAGCTTCCTAATTTAGCATAAACTTCCTTATACTGATTTAGTATCCTTAAAATTCTCTCTGGTTAATGACACTGCTTTATCTACCTTGTTTTCCCACCCAAAATATACATATGACATCCGGATGCCGTTAGGGAATACATGCTGACTGAGGTTCCCATGGTCTGCATCATCTATTGTTTGAAACACAATAAACTGGCAGAGAGTAAATTCATAATAAAACAAGCAACTGTTCCTTGGCACCTGGAAATGCAATGTGAGACAAGTACTATGCGTTTTCTAGGGCAAGCTGTCACTCTCATATAAACTTTATATCTGTTAGAGACTTGCACAGGTAGACAATGTTTCTTACTCAATTTCCTTCACTGAGAGGAGCCAGTCATCATTTACCTCTCATCGAGACCCAAATATTGTTGTATCATTCTTCCAGGGACTAAGAAACTATCTTCAGCTCTCACATGCAATGGAAGAATATTTTGAGGAACTGGTGACACGATGTCACTTTCCTTCTTTCATAAATATGACCCAAAATAATGCAGTTTCTTCTAAGAGGATCCACAGAAGGGGAGGGGGGAAGCATCTCTGAGGAAAGCAGAGTATTATCAGAATCTATCATCTTATAGTCAGGAAAACAGCTTTTAAAAATATTTTCAAGTTTTTTGTGTGTGTGTTTGAATAAGCTTCCCATCTTTATAACTGCTTACCTATTGAAAAAGTCCAAATCCCCAAGACAAAAAATAAAAGAGAACCCTCTTCGAACTATTAGGATCAATAACTGATATTTATAAGGTTTTAGTATTTTTATTTTTGTACTTCTATTGGTGCAATGCAATTATACATCAAAGTGAGATTCAAAGTGATACAAACATATGTGCCTCTTGTAGGATTATTAGACATGGGTAATAAACTAAGTAAATATTAAATTTCTATAAAATAAAATCTTTATTTCTAAGGAGAAAAGCATTTAGCTCTATTATATTTAAAGTAACCTAAATGAGAAATAAATTGAAGAGCATGAAGTTTTTTACATTACCACCTCTAACTTCCTAGCACTAACAAAACAAAATCTTCCATGAGTAAACACAAAACGACAAACACCACAAATCCAAATATCTATGGATTATTAAGGAAATAGATTCCCATTCACACACATACAAACAAAGAAGGAATTTCTGACCTTTGAAAAAGAAGAATGTGCCAATACTGATCTAAAACTGGAACTGGGATGCATTTAAAAAGTGAAGAGTTAGCTGGGCGTGGTGGCGCATGCTTGTAATCCCAGTTCTTGGGAGGCTGAGACCGGAGGATCCGGGTTCGCGGCCAGCCTCAGCCACCTAGTGAGGCGCTCTGCAACTTAGTGAGACCCTGTTTCAAAATAAAGAATAAAAAATAGGGCTGGGGGTGTAGCTCGGAGGTAGAATGCCCCTGAGTTCAATCCCCAGTACCACACACACACACACACACACACAAAAGTTAAGAGTTAAAAGAACTATATGAAAAACGATCCTGTTTGAAAGCAAGGCAGGAATTTGAAAACCAAAATATATTGTGAAAGCTTAGTTTGGAAATTTTCTATTGCACAGTAAGTCTATTTGATCAAGATTTAATACTGAGGTTTGTACAAGCACTTAATCATAGTTAGTTCTTCAGTTATTACCTAATACTAAAATTCTTGACTTCCTGATTACAAAAAATGTAAATTATATTATGCAGATTACATGAAGGGAAATAGTAACAGCAAAACAACATGTTGAATCACTTTCTTTTTGTAAAATGCTTTCAATTTTTATTGCCCCAAAGTGTTGTTTTATATATCACTTATCCCTTTTAAAGTAGAGCAACCAAATTATAATTTTTAATAAGCCACTGAAATGTTTCAATTTTATTTCTGAATAAAATTAGTACATATTTTATTCATCTAAACTATCTAAATTAATTAGGTAGCTGATTATCAAAAGTGTCTCAGAATATTAACTAAATTTAGTTAGAAGCTGGGTTAAATACTTGACCAACTAAGTGATTAAAAATTGACAAAGAGCCTGGCGTGGTGGCGCGCACTTGTAATCCCAGTACTTGGGAGACTGAGATGGGAGGATCCGGGTTCTTGGCCAGCCTCAGCACTTAGTGAGGCCCTTCACAACTTAGTGAGATCCTGTTTCAAAATAAAGAATAAAAAAAAAATAGGTCTGGGGGTGTAGCTCAGAGGTAGAATGCCCCTGGGCTCAATCCTAGTACCTCAAAAAAAAATTGACTAAGAAAAACTGTGCAAAATATGCACATAGAATTAGAGTGAGGGACCTTGTAATGTTAAGCAAAAGAACAAGAACAACAAAAACATCATGAAAGAAGCACCTTCACAAATTAATCAAAATAGGAAAGAGAAATGAAAATTATCCTTGTAAGGTTTAGAATCCACCATTAAGGACACTTTTACTATTGTACAACCAATACTTTTTCACTTTCAAATAATGGCTTTAACTCACAATATAAGAAGTTTCAATTTACTAATGCAAGTATTTTAGATTAAAAGATGAAACTTCAGTAGAGAAAACTTCATAGTATTCAGAAAGTATTCTCATTTCAGAGCTATAATACATTTCCCAGTCAATTTCCCATCTACATCATGGACCTCATGAGTCATTGTTTCCTCAAATTACATTTTTTCCCTTTACTGAATCAGCTTTCTAGTATAAATATCATTGAACTTCTCACTTTATATCTTTCTTCCTTCCCTTTTTCTGTAACTTGAATTACTTAATATCCTTGTCTGAGTCTTTGGACCATCCTGCATATGACTGTAGACCATGTGGGAAATAGCTTTCCCTTTTATGTAAAGTGACAAACATCACAGGTTGGTAGTTCACGTAACACATGTGTATCACGGTGCTTGATAATTAGATTTTAAAAAAATGAATGAGGTGGTGGTTAGGCAACAATTCTGGAACCAGAATGTTTATGTTGAAATCTCATCTTTACCATTTAGTGGTTGTGTGGTCTTGGTAAAGCTGAATGTATTGTCTGAGCTTTTATTGTCTGGTTAAAGGAACAATACTAATACAGGACCTAAGTTACATTTATGGATGAAAAAATTAAAGCCTTTATAGGAGCCAAGCATCAGCAAGAATAACAAAGGCAGAAAACACACATCATTGTGGCAGGCGGTTATTAATTACATTTTAAAACAAACTGGTAGAGTTTTCAGCAATTTCATTTATACGTATTAGGAGTCTGGGAAAGAAGAAAATCTACATTTAGTCAATTATATATTTATTATTCTTATATACACCAGTAGACAAATAGTTACTCAATTCCTTAGTAGATAGATGAACAAGTCAGAAAAAAAATTATTAAAACATTTAGTGGAAGTCGGGTGTGGTGGCACACGCTTGTAATCCCAGCATTTGGGAGGCTGAGACAGGAGGATCCGGGTTCGCGACCAGCCTCAGTTACCTAGTGAGGCACTCTGCAACTTAGTGAGACCCTGTTTCAAAATAAAGAATAAAAAATAAGGTTGGGGGTATAGCTCGAAGATAGAATGACCCTGAGTTCAACCCCCAGTACCGCTAACAAAACAAAACAAACATTTAGTAGAAATGAACAGACAGTAAATGTACCAGATATCGGAGGTATATTATTTTTATCAAATTTGTTATGCATAAATATCTATGTTCCCATTTTCAAGATCTCCTTGTAGCACAGATAAAAATTTTTGTCTAAAACATCATGGACAGTACAAATATGTAGATGCAATTTTTTTTGTTTGTTTTTGTTTTTTATCTTTCTTATCTTTACATTCTTGTTCAACAACGTCTTGTAACAAACAGTAAATTTGCTTTACTTTTTTTTTGCCGTACGGGGAATTGAACTCAGGGGCATTCTACCTCTGAGCTACACCCTCAGCCCTATTTTTTATTCTTTATTTTGAAACCGAGTCTCACTAAGTTGCGGAGTGCCTCACTAGGTAGCTGAGGCTGGCCGCGAACCCGGATCCTCCTGTCTCAGCCTCCCAAATGCTGGGATTACAAGCGGGCGCCACCACACCTGGCTGCTTTACTTTTTAAAGCCATTATTTTCTTTGACAAATATTACACAGGTAATCTTTTCAGTATAAAAATAAAAATAAAAAGCCAGATGTGGTGGCCTACACTGGTAATCCCAGTACTTGGGAGACTGAGACCGGCGGATCTGGGTTCGCGGCCAGCCTCAGCTACTTAGTGAGGCACTCCGCAACTTAGTGAGACCCTATTTCAAAATAAAGAATAAAAAAAATAGGGCTGGGGGTGTAGCTCGGAGGTAGAATACCCCTGGTTCAATCCCCAGTACTGCAAAAAAAAAAAAAAAATATATATATATATATATATATATGTATATATAAAAAATAAAAATAAAGATAAGCAAAACAAAATTATTACCAAAATTCCTAGTTTCTTGAGATAACTTGTCCTTACAATTAGATGTATTTCCTTCTCTTTGTACGTGAATATATGTTTTACATAAGCGTGATCCAAGTTTACAGAATATTATATTTTTCTTTGGTATACTTTGGTCTAGCATAGTGCTTGGCATGTAGTTGAGCCACAGTAAATACTTTAGTTAATGAGTACAGAACATATAAAATGATTTCTGTTTTCTTTGTGGTGGTAGGTATTAAACTCAGGGGCATACTACCTCCAAGCTACACCCTCAGCCCTATTTTATTTTTTATTTGGAGATGGTTTCACTAAGTTGCTGAGCGCCTCACTAAGTTACACTTGTGAGCCTACTGTCTCAGCTTCTCAGGTACTAGGGTTACAGGCATGTGATGCATTTAAAAATATCTGATCAAAAATTTAAAAGATGAGCCGGGTGTGGTGGCGCACACTTGTAATCCCAGCATTTGGGAGGCTGAGACCAGAGGATCCGCGTTCGCGGCCAGCCTCAGCTACCTAGTGAGGCACTCCGCAACTTAGTGAGACTCGGTTTCAAAATAAAGAATAAAAAATAGGGCCGGGGGTGTAGCTCAGAGGTAGAATGCCCCTGAGTTCAATCCCTAGTACCACAAAAATAAATAAATAAATAAATAAATAAATAAAAAATTTAAAAGATATTATTAGGATTATTTGTTGGAATTTTTTTTATATTTAGATAAGTTTGGTCATGTTTTATTTTAGATAAGTTTTATATTTAGATAGGATTTATATTTAGATAAGTCTGGCATATTTATTACATTAAACTTTGTCTTTGAGAAATAAAAATGATCTTTCCATTTATGTATGTCTTTTATATTCATAGTAGAGGTTTTTGGGATTCTTCAAGTGTATTTCAAGTATTTTGATTTCTTTTGACTGACATGAGGAATATAATAGCTGCCATAGTAGTAGTGGTGGTTATCTTGCTTTGTCTTTAAAGTTAATGGGTTTGTGTTTAATGTTAATGCTCTAGTGTTTCATTGTACAGTATATGTTGGCAGTTGGTTTTAGAAAGATATTGTTTAACATAGTAATAAAGAATACTTATTCACATTTTACTGTGGGTTTTCATAAGGAATTGCTTTTTCTAGTTAATCAAGATGACCATTTTTCTTTGATCTATTAATGACATAAATTGTGGGAATTAATTTCAAAATGCCAAATCATCTCAGCATTCTTGGAAGTAATTAAGATAATTACTTCCTGGTATTTTATTTTAGATCATGGTACTATTCATAAGTGATAATGTTCTTTGGTTTTTCCTTTTTCTGTCTTTCAGGAATTGGTACTAAGTTTATGCTAACTTCAAAAAATTGGAAACTATCTCTTTAACTTTATGATTTAGAAAAATTTAAATAACACACATATAAGAATTATTTGTACTTGGAAGGTAAGCAGGCTTCCTGGATACAGTAATCTGTATTTGTCTTCTTTTTTTTTTTTGCATAGACTTTACAAAATAAAATTGTGGTGTGTGTGTGTGTGTGTGTGTGTGTGTGTGTGTGTGTGTGTGTGTATGTGTGTTACTGGAGATAGAACCCAGGGATATTCTACCCCTGAGCTACACCCCCCAGTCCTATTTTATTCTTTATTTTGAAACAGGGCTTCACTAAGTTGCAAAGGGCCTCACTAAATTGCTGAGACTGGTCTCAAACCTGCAATCCTCTTGTCTCAGCCTCCCAAGTACTGGGATTTCAAGCCTGTGCTACCATGCCCAGCTTGTACTTTTAATTTTGAGATAATTGTAAATTCATATATGACTTTAGGAAATAATATTGTGCCATTTACTCATATTCCTCAGTATTAATGACTTGTGGAACTATGGTAGAATGTCATAACGGATATATTGACATTAGCATAGTCATGATGTAGGTCATTCCATTATCATGAGGATTATTCATGTTACCCTTTTGTACTCCATCTGCTTCTCTCCACTCTCACCTTCTTAACACCTATCAAACATTCATATGTTCTCTATATCTATAGTGTTGCATTTTAAGAATTCATGTAAGTGGAGCAGTACCGTTTGTTGTCCCTTAGAATTGGCTCTAATTTTTCTTCTCAGTATAATTCTCTGGAAATGTATCCAGTAGCAATTCTAGTTCCTTTCCCCTTTCATATACATTTTAGGATAATTTTTTTATGGCTATAACCTGCTAGAATTTTCATAGGAATTACATTAAGTCTAAACATGAAGATAAGGATAACTGACATATCTTCTAATGCATGAATTCAATGTTTCCCCATTTATTTAGATTTCTTTGGTTTCTTTCATCAATGTTTTGTAGCTTTAAGCATACACATCTTGTATAGGTTTTGTTGATTTTGCTCCTAGGCATTTAATTGTAAATGATATTACATTATACATTTTGGTAGTCACATAGTCATTGGTAGTATACAGAAATGCAGTTGATTTTCATATGCTTCTTTTGCATCTTGTAGCCTGTGACCTTGCTGAACTTATTTATTGAAGGAATATTTTTTTATAAATTCCTTGGATTTTTTTTTACATAGACAATTATTTCATTTGTAAATAGAGACCTCTTTTTCTTTCTTTTCAATCTGTGTTTTTTATTTCTTCTTGCATTACTGCATTGACAAGACTTCCCATTCTGTTTTGATTAAATTCAGGGTGGAGGGTAACATTCAAGCCTTTCACCATCAAGTGTAATGTTAGTTGAATTTTGGCAAATGCTGTTTCCACATCACTTGACATAATTATAAGGTTTTTCCTAGTTGTCCTATTAATATAGTGAGGTATATTAAGTGTTTCTCAAATACTGACCCAATATTTGTATGCCTGGTGCAAACTTCATTTAGATACCATGGTACACAATACTTTTTATATGCTGCTGAATTCTAGTTGCTAATATTTTCTTAAGGATTTTTATATCTATATTCATATAGTTTATTGGTCTGTAGTTTTTGTTTGTGTTTTTGGGTTGACTTTGTCTTGTCTAGTATACGGGTGATACCAGCTTTAAAAAAATGAATTGGAAATTGTTTTTTTGTTTTTTTTTTTTTTTTTAAGCGATTATGTAGAATTGATGTTAATTTTTCGCTCAATGTTTGGTAGAATCCCTAGTGAAACCATCTTGGATTGGATATTTCTTTTTTGAGAGTTCTTAAATTATGAAATCAGTTGGTTTTTTTTGTTTGTTTGTTTGGGTTTTTTTGGTGGCAATCATCTTTTTTGTCTAAGTTGTCAGATTTGTGTGTGGATCCTTCTGATGTTTACAAAGTGTATAGAATTATCCCTGCTCCATTCCTGATGTTGGCAATATATGTCTTCTTTTTCCTTTGCCAAGCTTTTTAGGTCTTTATAAATTTTAGAGTTTATCCCCCGCCCCCAAAGAGATAGGCTTTTGTTTTATAATTGTTTTTCTCTTTTCAATTTTATTGATTTCTGCTCTTTTCTTTCTTCTACTTAATTCATGCTTATTTTTCTTTTCTTCTATGTCCTTAAAGTGGGTTTTTAGATAATTAAAGACTTTTATCTCTTCTCTTTTCTAATGTAAGCATTTAGTGCCTTAATTTCTCTCTCGGTGTCTTAGCTATTGCGTATCAGATTTCCACTTCTTGTGCTTTCATTTGTATTCAGTTCAATCAATTTGAATTCCCTCAAGACTTCCTTTTAACCCAGTGACTATTTCTAAGTATGGTTAGTTTCTAATTGTCTGGATGTTTTCTTATTATCTTTTCTTAGTGGTTTCTGATTTGATTCTGGTTATATAACCTGTCTGAATTTTTAATATGTAATATTTGAGGATAGTAGTATTTTCTCATAGTATTTTTGTAAGGATTAAATGAGTTAAC
>PVLC010029276.1:0-20335 GCA_004027655.1 Graphiurus murinus
GAGGAACTCTCACTCTGAGTAGAAAAAGAATCCCTTGAGAAAGATGGGATCCCGGCCCCTTATCCTTGGCAGGTAGCAACAAACTCATGCTTGTGTTTTTCTAGGCCAATGGGCCATGTGTTGCCCTTTCCATCTTATGGTTCATGATTTTGTCACAGTTGTTCCTTGATAGGAAAAGATATTTTTTATAGCAAAACGCTTGTTTTGCCTTGATATAATTGTGATGGTCTGGATGCTGTGTTTTCTGCTTGCTGAAGTCCATTGCATGAATGACTCTGGGTCCAAAATTACTTTTAATATAAGGGTTTACCCGGGAGGAGCCAGGCAATTCTCCTGGTACAGAGTAATCAGCTTGAGTTGGTCTAAGATGTTAATCTCAATGTACATGTGCGGGGCTAATTGTCTCCCAACATATAATATTTCCATCACAAAAATAACAGTGTTTGGAGGAAAGTTCACCAGATTCTCTGCTTATTTAAACAATAATTTTTAGGTGAGCAGGTGGTAATACATATTCCCCTATTATTTTTGATATTTGGAAAATATTAGATATTTAACTCAGAGGAGATTCTCAAGCAAAAATATATGCCATTTGAAGGGATTTTTATGTCAATATGAAGCAAATATCTCTTTATTTATACTCCCTCTAATTTTCTGTGTTTTCAATCATAAATTATACATTTATTTTAATTAATGACCTCTTTGCTATGCTCCATTAATGTGTTGTCAGCCTTGCAGAGTTTGTATTCTCAATATAATTTTCTAATCGATATATAAGTTTTTGTTTGTTGTGTTGCTGCTCCATAAAATATAATTGGTATTTTATGTTAATCTTGTAGCTCATGATTTATAGAGGGCTTATGATAATAGTCTTCACTTTTTTTTTTACATGAGAAGAGCCAGTTATCCTAACAACATTTATGAAAGAGATTATCTTTACCTCATTTTGTATTCTTGGTGCTTTTCTCAATGAGAGTTGACCTGGTGCCAGTTTTGTTTTTCTTTTTTTTCTGGAACTGCTTCTCTGTTCATTTCTTTATATATCTATTTATATGCTAATATCACCTGATTTTATTACTGTTATTTTGTAATATAATTTGAAATCAGAGCATGTAATGTCTATGGTTTTATTGCTCTTGATTAAGATTGCAGTAGGTGTTGGAGTTCATTTGTGTTCCATAGACATTTTAGAACTGTTTTCCAATTTCTGAGGAAAATCTCAGTGGAATTTTGATTGAGATTGCATTGAGTCTTAAAGAGGTGGCCCATACATCCAGTAATTCCAGCACTTGGGAAGCTAAGACAGGAGAATTGCAGATTGGAAGCCAGAATTAGGAATTTAGTGAGACCTTGTTTCAAAATAAAAAGTAGAATGGGCTATGTGTGAAGCTTGAAGGTAGGATGTCCATGGGTTCAACTGCCAGTTTTTAAGAAAAATAAATGCAAAGTAAAATATTTAGATTAAAAAATTCAGTTAGTGTGTTAATAGATGTTTGGGCAGGGCTGAAATGTACAAAGAGTACATCTGATACATTATGCAGAACACAGCCATGTTTGCAAAATAACAGGCAAGCAGGATAGAATGAGATCTGGATCCCAGAAGGAAGAATAGAAGGAATGAAGGAAAGACCCTATTTGAAGGAATAATGTCAGACTATTTTTGGTTGCCTAACATGTGTGAGGATGGTGTCTAGCACCTAATAAATATGCCTAATATCATTTTTTTTTTTTTGCGGTACCGAGGATAGAACTCAGGGGCATTCTACCTCCAAGCTATACCCCCAGCCCTATTTTTTATTCTTTATTTTGAAACCGAGTCTCACTAAGTTGCGGAGTGCCTCACTAGGTAGCTGAGGCTGGCCGCGAACCCGGATCCTCCGGTCTCAGCCTCCCGAATGCTGGGATTGCCTAATATCATTTTAAGACATTGAAATATAAGAAAATTATTGATAGTATTTACAAAAAAAACACCTTTTGTAAATAGGAAACTGTATCAGAAGGAATCATACTGTTGGGGTTTTCCCAGGCTGGATATTTTGAAAGCAGATGTTGACTGAGATTAAAGGATCCTTCTTTGAAGAGACAGAAAGGGAAATAGTGATTCATTTTCAATCAAACCTCTGCAAACCTTGTGGGGACATTGTGGCACATGCAGAAATTTCCTCAATAAGACCCACACAGCTAAGAAAATTAAAACAAGGATCAACAAATGGTGAGGTATGAAACTAAAATGTTTCTGCTCATCAAAGGAAACCACAGAGTCCACAGAGAGCCTACAGAATGTGAGATCCTTGCCAGACATTCTTCTGATAAAGGGGAATTGGAATGTACATTTCACAAAAGAAGAACTATGAATTGCCCATAAGTGCATGAGAAAATGTTCAACATCATTAACATTCAGGAAGATGCAAATTAAAACTACACTGAGATTCCATCTAACCCCGATTAGCAATAATTAAGAAGTGAGGCAATAATAAATGCTGATGAGGATTTGGAAAACAGGAACTCTTCTTCACTGTCAGTGGGATTGCAAATTAGTGCAGCTGCTATTGAAATCATTGTGAGATTCCTCAGAAAATTGAGAATGGGTCTACCATCCAGCTATACCACCCCTGGGCATCTTTCCATAGGGACTGAAATTAGAATATTGTAGAGATATATTCATATCCATGTTTATGGCCAATTATGAAACAATCAAATTATGGAACCAATCTAGGTGTCCATCAACAGATGAGTTGATTACAAAATTATATATATATATATATATATATATATATATATATATATATATGGATTTTACTCAACAATAAAGAAGAACAAAATTAAATGGATAGACCTGGAGAACATTGTGTTGATTTTAGCCAGTCACAGAAAGAGAACGGTCAGATGTTTTCTCTCAGATACAGAAAATAGGGGGTGATTGTGATATAAGAGAACTTCTGACAATGGAGGAAAAACTCAATTGGAGACAGGGAGAAGGTGTAGGGGAAGCAGGTGTGTGGAGATCACTTCCATTGATATCACATACATATGTGAGAATACCAATGTCAATCTCAATATACAGTATAGGGCAGGGAATTGGTGGGGAAGGAGTTTGGGTCAACTATGTCCATATATATCAATATCACTAAGAATTACATTATTTTATAAGACTATAATGTATCAGTAAAAAACCCCAAATATCCCAATGAAACATGCAAAAAAATTTGACCATTCTTTTTTCTTTGAAACATGTTCCTAAATCAATCCAGCATTACTTCTTCTCCTCAATCGATTTCTAAAATATAGTACAAATTACCCTTTTACTTTAGTGAAACTTCTACATCTCTTGAAGCTCCTAATACTCCATGGCTTAGACCAAAAACTTTTCCCTGTTTCCACAAACACACAATTTCTAATTGATTTTTCAAATTTATATGTCCACTCTAGAATTTAACCCAAACCATATATCTGTATGTCCACCTGCTCACCAGGCATCTAAACTTGAAAATTTAATAGACACTTTATATTTATCAATTTAAAAACTTTGATTCCTGAACATAAATACTTATCAAATGCTTGTGAGTTTACTTGATGAATGAATATATACTTTTAGTATTTAAAGAAAAAAAAGAAGAGAAAAATCATTAAAGTACAAAAAAAAATTAACATTTACATTTGGGAAGAAAACAGAAAGCATTTAAATAAAAAGTTTTACTAGAGGCAATAAAATAAGAAACTTTAATAAATAAACAAATAAATAAGAATATAATTTTTAAATTTGTTGATGCTTGATGGTTTACTTGTGAGCCTCATTTGATTAGTCTATTTTTTCTGTGTATTTAAATTTTCCAAATTGAACACTTTCTAAGGTATTTGTTTTAGAAATATATACTTGAAATACATGTGACAGAAAGGCCTATTTTTTAAATACATTTGGAAAACCTGCATTTTTGATAAGGAACAGGCAAAAGCAAGATTTTTTAACATGAAGAAGAGAAAAAGTATCTCTCCCCACCACATGATCATATATAATATATATTTAATGTATCACCATAAGTAAATGAATTTTAGAGAAGGAAAGTACATTGGTAGCCTTATTGTTACTGATGAAAAATGTTTTTTATAAGACAAGAATACGAATAGAAATAATTTTCCAATAGAGGAAAATTGAAAATAAACCAAATTGCTTTAAAGCTAAATCAGCTAAATAAACTTTTTAGAAAGAAATATTATGTTGCAATTTAAATTGATACCAAAGAAAATAATTCCTCATAAGTTAAAACATTCATCATATTTATACTTAGTGAAGAAATTCAAATTCTGTGAATAGAATTGACATACTAATATAACTATGATGTTCTATCATTGCATAATGAAATAAACTGGCACCAACAGTAAAAAGTTCTCTCTAGTGGTAGATATTACATATTATCACTATTATCATATATATATTTTTCTCAATTTTAAAAGTTTTCAATGGGAAATTCAATTACACAAATACATTGTTATATATAATATTTTTAAAAGGATAATCAAATAGTTGATTGTTGAGAAGATGAATGCATTATCAAAACACTTACTACAATTTGGGGCATATGTTACTATATTATTATGTTTAACCTGAGGTGCCAGATATTTCATTTACTGGTGGTACATTATATAGAGATAGCACCAGGGAACTCTGAGTTGATATTAATGTTGAAATGTCTCCTATTACAGCCACCAGTTTGTCTTCCTTCTCAGATCTGCAGCTGTAATTAGGACCTGAAGGACTCTGTTGTGAAAAAGACATGGAACTCTCCATGACCTTCATCTCAATAAAATCAATATTGAAGATATAAAATCCCAGAGACAAATTGAACAACATATTGTGGTCCTTGTTGATTTGTTCCACAGCAAAACCAAGGCAGGTAAGTGCTGATAGTACTTAGTAAGAGCTCTAGAATGCAAAGGTGATAAGATTATTTTATAGTTCTTTAATGCTAAACAGGGAAAGTCATGCAAAAATGCAAGTGAAAACTTGTGAAATAATTAGGACATTCTAAGTTGAATGTTGAAATGTTGAAGCCAGGCATGGTGGTGCACGCTTGTAATCCCAGCATTTGGAGGTTGAGACTGGAGGATTTGGGTTCGAGGCCAGACTCGGCTGCTTAGTAAGGCACTCTGCAACTTAGTGAGACCCTGTTTCAAAATAAAGAATAAACAATAGGGCTGGGGGTACAGCTCGAAGGTAGAATGCCCCTGAGTTCAATCCCCAGTACCACACACACAAAAAAAGCATGAAAGAAATGTTGAGAATGTCAGAACCCAAATAAATAAGATTGACAGTCTTTGGTCGAATTTGTAATTTTGGAGTTTTGATGTATAGTTTGAATCTCGAAAAGTAAGGTCAGGGGATGAAGTAAATGAAAAAGGCAGAAATAATTAGAATTTATCAGCTTCATCCAAAAAGCTTCATCCAAATGATATCTATATTATTATCAAAGGTTAATGTGGTAGAAAGTCTCAGATAACAGGAAGGAAGATATCGAACAACACAGTGGAGCTTAATGCTCAAATAATCATCGACAAAAAGAGGTATTACTCCATGTATATATCTCTGCAAAAAAAATTTTCACAGAACCCACCCAAGTGTCCATGGACATAGGAATGGATAAAGAAAATGTGTTATATGAGCATAATGGAATGCTATCCAGCCATTAATTAGTCCAATGTTATCACTTGCCGGAAATGCATGAAATTAGATATCATTATTTTAGGTAATACTCAGACTCAGAAATACATGTATACACTTTATCATGTGTGTGAAATTTAGACAGGGATGACACAGAGGTAGAACAGACACATTTATAGGAGACAAACGATATGGGAAAGTGGGAGAGAAGGGTAAAAAAGGATGTGATATATGAATATGTTCAAAGTTATATATATGTGCAAATGTACCACAATGAAACCTATTATTCTGTGTTACCAATATGCAGCACTAATAACATAAATGTTTAATGAAAACAGTAGTAAAATTGTAGCATATTTATTGGTGATCATAGATGCAAAAATCTTCAAGAGAAAATTAACAGAATTTGAAACCCTATTAGGATTTATTTCTGGGATATAAGATTGGTTCAACATACACAGGTCAATAAATGTGATATAGTGCATGAACAGGTAAGGTAAAAATAATAATATTCTGCCAGTTGAAGCCAGTGAAGCATTTACAAAATTAAACTTTCTATCCTGATAATTTTCATCAATTTAGTCATGCAAGAAATGTATTGCAATATAATACAGGTCATATGAGACAAGCCTGCTGCAAACATCATAGTCATTGGTGAAAAGTTGAAAGGTTCATCTCTAAGACAATGAACAGGGTAAAATTGTCACTTCTATCAGTAGAGTACTGGTTTTACCTGTCAGACATATTATTCAAGAGAAAGAAATTAAAGGCACAAGGCTCCAAGTCAGCAGGGAATAAATGATTTCAGACAACCTGATCTTGTTCATAGAAAATCATAAATACTACAGGAAAAGCCACACAACAATGTGCACTCACGCAACGACTATCATTCAATTTAGTACTAGAATGTCTAACCAGAGTAATAAGGCAATAAAATAAAGATCCTAATTGGAAATAAGAAGTTCAACTCTAATATTGGTTAAAATGTAAACGTAGATATATTTGAAAACTAAGCTCGTTTATAGAATTATATACCCTTTAGCCCAAAAGTTCTATTTATAGGAATCTAGCGATAGTTGTATCCACAGGCTTCTGTTTTACTTCTGCCTCTACAAGCATATTTCCCTGTGGGACATGAAAAAACTTCTCTGATGGGTCATTCTGGGAAAATCAATGGGTTTTCTCTGCATAGCTCTGCCTGCTTTACTCTTGGAACATGACTGATCAGGCTTTGCTCTGAGAGAGGAGCATCCCTTTTTAGTTTCATTCTTGCCACAGTCTTCTGGGGAATGACCTTCCCACAGAAAACATCAATTCTTCCAAGAATTGATTCTTCCAAGAACTCTCCCTCTTGCAAGTTGTCAGGGACTTCAGATTCCAAATGGGGCCATGAGATCACCCCTGACAACAAAACAGCAGCAACGTTAATATCTGGGTTAGGATGATGAAGGAGTGGCATCTTCTCTCACCACTCTCTGTGCTTGGTTATAATTAGACTTTAGAAATGGTGGAGACATGAGACTGAAAAAGTACTGGTTTACTGAGCAGTAAGTTGAAAAAGATAGCTTGTCAACAAGAATACCTACTTTAATTGTTACAATTAAGAGATAACTTCTATTGTTTGAAGTACTGAACCTTTGGCTCTATTTTTTCTAACACTTGATGTTGCCTTAAATCATACAATATCTTAGAACTAAAATAGTTATAATAATTTAGACACCAAACCAGTATAAATTTGTCTCAAAATTAAGCTTCGTTATAGAAGTAGAATATCATAGTGTTAACTGGGAGAGTGGAGAAATGAACAAATCTAAATTCATGTTGCTGGTGATGCACATCTCAGGACAAGGCACTTGTGTGGTGTGGCAAAGAAGGACAGAGAGCAACACCTGACACAACCACTAGAGTACTTCTAATGTGACACTGGCATATTTTAAAACATACTAATTGTGTACTGCACAGACAAGTTCCTACATTAGGGAATCTACTAGAGTAATTTTGTTTTGTTTTTGCCATAATGGGGTTAGATCTCAGGGGCTCTCTAAGTATGAAATACACCCCAGTTCATTCATTTGTTGCTTTGAAACATGGTCTCACCGAATTGCTGATGGTCTCTTTAGATTGCTGAGACTGATTGCAACCCTGTGATCCTCAAGTATTACCCTTCCAAGTACTGGGCTGACAGGCACATGCCACTATACCCAGGTTAAAAGAGAATTTTTAAGTGATTCTGAGGAATACAAACCTCTCAGACTGTTACTGTGATTGAATTTAGGAGTGTTCTACCTTTGAGCTGCACCTTTAGCCCATATTATATTTAATTTTGAAACAGGATCATGACAAGTTGCTGAGAGTCTTGCCTTGATCTTGTGATTCTCCTGTTTCAGACTCTCAAATACTAGGATTACAGTCCTAAGACCCTTGCTCTGATCTGGGTATACTTAAAACCTGTAAAATTGAATGTAGAGTATGTTGATAACAGTAGATGTGATCTACGTATTATTTATTTTATGTGAACACACAAATATATCAAAGAATTTCATAACAAACACTTGAATTTCAAGAAGAATTTGAGAATATATAATTGGCTGCAGTCCAAAGTCACAAGAGTGTACCATTATTCAAGAACAAAACTCATAAACCAAGTCAGTGACATGAAAATAGTTTACTCCTCTTAGTTACATATTCTTTCCTTACCTCTAGTTTGTTCCAAATGAGGTACTCATAGTTCCTAAAACATTGGTTAAAGCCGGGCATGGTGGCACACGCTTGTAATCCCAGCATTCGGGAGGCTGAGACCGGAGGATCTGGGTTCGCGGCCAGCCTCAGCTACCTAGTGAGGCACTCCGCAACTTAGTGAGACTAGGTTTCAAAAATAAAGAATAAAAAATAGGGCTGAGGGTGTACCTCGGAGGTAGAATGCCCCTGAGTTCAATCCCCAGTAGTGCAAAAAAAATTGGTTAGACCTGAGAGTTGAAAACACTAGGCCAATATTGAGAACTACATCATTCTGTGAAATGCAGAATTCCTAGGCGTTTTTTCCTTGCATAGACCAGCAATCCAGCAACAGAAAACAGTTGAGACCCCACTGACATTGTGAAAAAAGGGGCTCCTGCTTCAGAGAGCCATACCTGTAATTTTGCCCTTATTCATCCTGTTATACAGTGCCTATCTAGGTAAGCGTGGCTTTCCACTAAGGACTCCTTGTCAATCTGATTTCAAATACTCCTCCCTTCCCAGGTTTTCCTATCCTCTTTTAAGTTTACGTTATTCTCTACTATTTATTGTTCTCCAACACACTACATGAGTTCACTTGGAATATTTTGTTTATTTATATATAATATATACCAATACAGGTATAACCCGTTAGACTTCGGACATAGGGCAAATCACTGTAGTATAGTATTTTTACATGATACTGACAAACCTTAAAAATTCAACAATTTATTACTTGGGAAAAGAAAAATGCTGTAAAAGCAGTGCAAGGCAATTGCTAACAGAAAATTAAGAATTAATCTTCTCTTTGGAGAACTAAAGGCTATAGAATGTGCTTCTATAGGAAAGTGTATACAGGGACTTCAAGGTTCTGGTATTTCTTAAGCAAGGTTGTCAAACAAGGGTGCTTATGTAACGAAAATTCCTTAAATAGTACATGGACATTTTTTCCTTTAATTTATATTAGATTTTAAAACAGTAAATTTAGATAATTGTTGAGTGACTGTTGGATGAGCAGAGACTCTTTGGCTATACAACAATCAATCATGAGCACAGAAAGCAAGTGCGTGGAGTGTATCCATGATCCCCAAGCTGGTACAAGCTGGTAATGGTATACAGAAACAAATTGCTTTGTTAGAAAAAGTTATTCCTGAAAAACATGTTCCAGGAAGAATTATTCTAAATTTCTCCATGTCCTTTTTCACTACAATTGTTCCCAGGATTTAAACCTCATCTCTAGATCTAACTGCTGGACAATGAATTTTATAAATTATAAATGATAATTTGTTATCTTAAGGGGAAATGGTAGAAGAGAAAAATGTCTGAAAGTTCTAACTAGATTAGGAAAACATACTCTCCCATGATAATGGTTCCCCTTTTCCATAGATCTGTCTTCTACACTGATGTGTTGAGGTCCCAGTGATGAAGCTCAGTCTCTTCCCTGAGGTTGTCCTTCTGTTTTCCCCAGGGCTTTACCTAAGCTTTGATCCATGGTGATTCACCTGATCACAGTCACTGTTTAGACAGTCCAAAATCCAAATTTCCTACTTCCTTTTTTATGAGCATCATAATGAAGAAGTACATATTACTATCTTTCTACCACCAGACCTTATGATTTCTTAAAAATTCATTTTTACTTTAAAAAGAAGAAAGTCACAGACAGAGTAAACTAACCAAAAGGAAGCATATTTTTGAGCAGATATTATGTTTTCATTGTATTTCTTTCTTTTTGTGTGTGTGATACTGGAGGTTGAACTCAGAGGCATTCTACCTATATTTTTATTCTTTATTTTGAAACAGGGTCTCACTTAAATGTGGAGGGCCTCCCTATGTAGCTGAGGTTGGTTGTGAACTTGCAATCCTCCTGTCTCAGCCTCCCAAGTACTGCTAGAGATTATGTTTTCAAATAAATAATTGTATTTCATTCTCACTTTAACCTTTTCCTAGATCTGCAGATGATTAAGATGAGAAAAAAATGTGATCTATAACACTGCTGTGTTGTAGACACACTGACATCTTGATTAGTCATCAGGGGTGTTGAATTTGAAGGTCTGTCTCTCTGATCCCAGAGCAAGTACACTGGAACTGACTAGTTCCAATGACGACAAGGACACTTGATCACAAGACTAGAATCATGTTTAGTGAAATGCATTCATTTCAAGTTACACTCTGCATTCATATCATAACATTGCTAATTTTTATCAATTATGTCATTGAAAATTAATTCCTTTGTCTTCTGGAAGGAACTTGCTCAAGTAAGTTTTTTCTTGAATTGCTGCCTGATCTTAGGAGGATGACATAGCACTTGGGAAGGTCAATGTGGGAAGCCAAGATTGAGAAGGATTCCAAAGCCGCCATGGATCTGCCTTTGATTCTGAGGAAGGTGGCTATGAAACAGATCCACATGCAACAAAAAAACCGGCATGCTAAATGTGATCATTTTGGCCTCACTGAAAGTGTCTTGAAGCCTCCTGGTCAGAAGTGCAATCATCAATCTCAGAAGTGCCAGGAAGCCCAAGTAGCCCAGAATGCGGTAGAAGGTGGTAGAGGAGGCCTCATTGAAGAGCAGGACCAGGTGGCCAAACTCTGACTGTGACTCCACATCAGGGAAATGAGGAGAAGTTCACAACCAGATGGTGCAAATGCAGCCTTGAACCAGGGGGCCAATGAAAACTATAGCAGTTGAGCCTCAGGTCACCATCCTCAACTGCAGTGGAAATTATCATCCTGCAGGAGGTTGTAGAAATCCTGAAAAGCAATGTACTAATGCAGCTAAAGCAGAATTCTTAGAATAAAGATGTAAATCCCATAAATCAACAATGTTAATGGGATTTATATTTTAACATGACTCCTCAGTCTCAATATTCAATTCTCTCCAAAATCAAATGTTAAGAAAGTGGAAGAAGGATTCCAATGTCACAATGTTTAAATATTATGAGTTTCTGAGTTATGAATTTACATAACATCCATCATCAGACATGGATATCATGAAAGACAGGAGAATTATAGGGGTCTTTATATGGAATCTATGACTTATTGTATTTTCAACATGAAGAATGTGAGATATTGGAGACCATATTTAACTACCCATGTTTTGCTAAAATCGACCAGGCATTGTGTGTTGACATTATAGACCTAGGAAATAGTAACCTGGATATAGACGCTTATCACGCTTGTTCTGAGATATTGTTGAGGGGCTTCGGTACAATCACTACATTAGGACAATAGGTCTTGTAGGGGCTATAAAACCTCATGTAATGTTTTGTATGTTATGTTGCCATGGTATAACTAACGTTCCCATGTTATTTTTCTTGTATAAGTTTCCTGGTGTCGTGGTATCAAATGGTCCTGTGAAATAAACTCAGCGTCAGCCCTCCCAGTAACAGACTTAGTATTGACTTTGTCTTTAATCCTCACTCCCTCCTTCAGGACTGTTCTACTTTGTCGCAGGTTCAAGAGTGAGAAAACTTTGGGTTTCTCTATTCTTGGCATAAAATCCAAATTCTTTTTATTAATTTTTTTTATAATCCATACATTGTAAGCAGACATCTTTGTTAGGTACAAATTGAAAACAACAAATGTGCCCACTTTTCTCATTTGACCCCTTCCCCCTATTCCCACCCTGCTCCCTCACCCTCCCTCCCTCTCAGGATCAATTTAGTGAGTAACCTTGATGTACATTAGGGTGTTCTCGCCCCCCTCCATCAATCCCTTTCAGTTAAATCAACTTCTTTGTTTATCGAGGGTCTCTCCTTTTCCATCTGAAGACCCTCTTATGCCCCATCTTCTCCCTAGCATCCGCATATTAGGGAGAACATATGCTAACAAATGGTGTTGGCAAAACTGGTTAACCATACGCAGGAAAATGGAAATAAACCCCACTTTCTCACCCTGCGCAAGAGTCAACTCAAGGTGTATCAAAGACCTGGAAGTTAGGTCGGAGACCTTGCAGCTACTTGAAGAGGGCATAGGACCAACACTTCAACACAAAGGTACAGGTAAAAACTTTCTCAACAAGACCTCCAAAGCAGCCGGGCGTGGTGGCGCATGCTTGTAATCCCAGCATTTGGGAGGCTGAGACCGGAGGATCCGGGTTCGAGGCTAGCCTCAGCTACTTAGTGAGGCACTACGCAACTTAGCGAGACCCGGTTTCAAAATAAAGAATAAAAAATAGGGCTGGGGGTGTAGCTTGGAGGTAGAATGCCCCTGAGTTCAATCCCCAGTACTGGAAGAAAAAAAAAAAAGACCTCCAAAGCACAAGCAACTCAAAGGAAGATCAATACATGGGATTGCATTAAACTGAGGAGCTTCTGTGCAGCAAAGGAAACTGTCAAGAACCTCAATAGAGAGTCTACAGAGTGGGAGAAGATTTTTGCCAGTTACTCTACAGATAGAAGTCTAATATCTAGGATATACAAAGAACTCAAGAAAATCACAACCAAGAAAACAAATAACCCAATTATAAAATGGGCAAAGGATCTAAACAGACACTTCACAGAAGAAGAAATACAAATGGCCAATAAATGTATGAGGAAATGTTCCACATCATTAGCAGTCAGAGAGATGCAAATCAAAACCACCTTGAGATTTCACCTAACCCCAATCAGAAAGGCAATCATCAAAAACACGAACAACTGCTGGCGAGGATGTGGAGAAGTGGGAACTCTAATACATTGTTGGTGGGATTGCAAACTAGTGCAACCACTTTGGAAAACAGTATGGAGGATCCTCAGACAAATGGGAATGAGCGTACCATATGATCCAGCAATACCACTTCTGGGTATCTACCCAGAAGATCAGAAACCAAACTATCAGACCAACGCATGTGTATCTATGTTTATAGCAGCTCAATTCACAATAGCCAAACTATGGAACCAGCCAAGATGTCCATCAACAGATGAATGGATTACAAAACTATTGGATATGTACACAATGGAATTTTACTCAGCCATAAAGAAGAACAAAATCATGTTATTTGCAGGGAAATGGAGGCAACTGGAAAACATTATGTTAAGTGAGATTAGCCAATCACAAAGAGTAAGGAAGCATATGTTCTCCCTAATATGCGGATGCTAGGGAGAAGATGGGACGTAAGAGGGTCTTCAGATGGAAAAAGAGAGACCCTCAATAAACAAAAAAGTTGATTTAACCAAAAAGGATTGACGGGGGGAGCAGGGACACCCTAACGTACATCAAGGTTACTCACTAAATTGAACCTGAGAGGGAGGGAGGGCGAGGAAACGGGGTGGGAATTGGAGGAAGGGGTCAAATGAGAAATGTGGGCACATATGTCGTTTTCAATTTGTACCTAACAAAGATGCCTGTTTACAATGTACGAATAATAAAGAATAAATAAATAAATAAAATAAAATTCATTTACTTATGGTGATACATTAAATATATATTATATATGATCATGTGGTGGGGAGAGATACTTTTTCTGTTCTTCATGTTAAAAAATCTTCCTTTTGCTTGTTCCTTATCAAAAATGCAGGTTTTCCAAATGTATTTTAAAAATACGCTTTTCTGTCACATGTATTTCAAGTATATATTTCTAAAACAAATACCTTAGAAAGTGTTCAATTTGGAAAAATATAAATACACATAAAAATAGACTAATCAAATGAGCCTCAGAAGTACACCATCAAGCATCAACAAATTTAAAAGTTATATTCTTATTTATTTTTTTATTTATTAGTTTCTTATTTTATTACCGCTAGTAAAACTTTTTATTTAAATGCTTTCTGTTTTCTCCCCAAATGTAGATGTTATTCTTTTTTGTACTTTAATGATTTTTCTCTTTTTTTCTTTAAATACTAAAAGTATATGTTCATTCATCAAGTAAACTCACAAGCATTTGATAAGTATTTATGTTCAAGAATCAAAGTTTTTAAATTAATAGGTATAAAGTGTCTATTAAATATTCAAGTTTAGATGCCTGATGAGCAGGTGGACATACAGATCTATGGTTTGGGTTAAATTCTAGAGTGGACATATAAATTTGAAAAATCATTTAGAAAATGTGTGTTTGTGGAAAAAGGGAAAAGTTTTTGGTCTAAGCCATGGAGTATTAGGAGCTTCAAGAGATGTAGAAGCTTCACTAAAGTAAAAGGGTAATGTGTACTATATTTTAGAAATCAATTGAGGAGAAGAAGTAATGCTGGATGATTTAGGAACATGTTTCAAAGAAAAAAGAATGGTCATTTTTTTTTGCATGTTTCATTGAGCTATTTGGGTTTTGTATTGATACATTATAGTCTTACATAATAATGTAATTCTTAGTGATAGTGATATATATGGACATAGTTGACCCAAACTCCTTCCCCACCAACTCCCTTCCCTACACTGTATATTGAGATTGACATTGGTATTCTCATGTATGTATGTGATATCAATGGAAGTGATCTCCACACACATGCTTCCCCTATACCTTCTCCCTGTCTCCAATTGAGTTTTTCCTCCATTGTCAGAAGTTCTCTTATATCACAATCACCCCCTATTTTCTGTATCTGAGAGAAAACATCTGACCGTTCTCTTTCTGTGACTGGCTAAAAGCAACACAATGTTCTCCAGGTCTATCCATTTAATTTTGTTCTTCTTTATTGCTGAGTAAAATCCATATATATATATATATATACATATATATATATATATGTGTGTGTGTGTGTGTGTGTGTGTGTGTGTGTGTGTTTGTGTGTATAGCCCATAATTTTGTAATCAACTCATCTGTTGATGGACACCTAGATTTGTTCCATAATTTGATTGTTTCATAATTGGCCATAAACATGGATATGAATATATCTCTACAATATTCTAATTTCATTCTAATTTCCTCTGTTAAAGCCAAAATCTATTTTACCTATTAATTTCATTTTCTTTATTTATATCATATACCTTGAATAAGCCATCCAAAATCTGTGTGTTGAAAAACTGATACCGCACTGTCTTGAGAGGTGGGACATTTATGAGTTTCCTTCATTATTTCAGAAGTATAATTTTGTCAGTAAAGTATTCTTCCCTGGCAGTTTTTTGTTTTGTTTTGTTTTGTTTTGATTTTCTTTTCCACATTAAACGTCTCATTTCATTTTCTCATGATCGATGATTTTCTGCTTAGATACATGCTGAGAGCCTTAGGTATTATTTTCTTCTGTGTGACTGCTCTTTTTCCTCTGGCTACTTTCAAATTTCTCTCTAACTTTGAAAATTTTATTATAAGGGGCTTAAGGGAAGTTTATCTTGGGATGAATCAAAACATACATGTTAAAACATTCATGTACGTAGATGTGCAGATGTCTGTAGTACTCCTCAGGACTGGGAGTGTTCCATCATTCATTTGTTGATTTTTCTGTCTCTTCTGAAATTTCCATCATTTATGAATTAGCTCTACTTATTGTTTCTCATCAATAATTGCCAGGGGCCAGCTCTCGAGGCAGCAGGGTCAGGGGTCCCTCGATAGTTGGGGGGAATGACACGAGGTCACAAGAATACGCTCACACCAGATGCAGTGAAGAAGCTCATCTGTTTATTGCATGTAGTAGCTGTTTTTATACTATCTTTTTACAATGAGGCATATAGAACAGGAATTTTTACAGACTTGTTTTTCCTAAGGTTTAGGGGGTATATCTTTAACTAAAAAAGCCATTTCCCATGGAATTTGATGGGACTATAAAAACAGTAAAGGTTACAGAATACAATACATATATAAAAATTCTTTAGTACAAAGCAGCGTGAAAGGTTAATGACGAAGAGTCTCTATCCATTAGTTTAAGCATTTACTATTTATTTAGTTCCTTTAAGCAGTGTTTTTTTCTTTTTCACAGGCAGCTAGGGAGTAGTTAATGTGTGAGGGAGTTTCAGAGAGAGGCGCAAACTATCTGTCTTAAAGCTTTCTTTCCTCATAGATAAAAGAGGAGACCTAAGTTTCTTTGGCTTATTATTTTGTTTCTAAACTCTGTGCTGATAGGGAACATAAGCCTGTTTAGTAACTAAACTTGCAAAGCCCATTTCCTGACTAATGTTTGTATGTGGTTAATGAATATCTTATGGATTGTCTTGAGGCACTGCTTTTTAAGCTAATGCTGAGGAATCATAATCTGTCCAGCCATCTTGTGTTTCTAAGAAATTTTCCTTTATAATTAATGTGAAAGCAAAACCCAAAGCACCCCAAATTTCCAGAATATAACATAGTGCAAAGTGGGATAGGCCACGCATTCCTTCTTTTGGAATCATGTGCCTTGCAGGACTCCAGTGGACCGAGCCTTGCTCAATATCCAGCTATTAAGAAGTTCTGACAAATAACGTAGGCTTTCTTTATTTGTTTTCATTATGTTCTGTCTTTTTATCCTCTGAGTAGATAATTTCAAGTGACTCCTCTTTGTATCCGGTGATTTTTTCTTCTGATTTTAAATTCAGATGAAATTACTGTATTTTTCATTTCATTCATTGTATTCTTTACCTGAAAAATATCCCTGTATTTATTAATGATTTCCATCTCTTAGTTGAAATGTTCATTTTTAAATGTGTTGTTTTTTCTCCAATACTGTTGTGTTCTCTCAGAGAACTTGAAGTTCTTCAAAATAATTATTTTGAAATATTTGTCAGGAAAATCATAGATCTCTGGTCAGAAAGTGTATGTATAATCATAGTTTTCTTTTCTGGTTTTGTTTTTGGTTTTTTATGTAATTCATACTTTCTGGTGTAATCGTTTGATATTCATTCTACATAGGTTTGTCAGTCACTTTGTGTTACTGATATGGCAAAATACCCAATATTAAAAAAATATATAAAGAACAAAATATTTCTTCCTTACTTGACTGAAAGCTAAGAATTCCATTATCAAGGAGCCTGCATCTGGTGATATGTTTCTGCCTATATTTTTCACTGTTAGCTCCATCCATTCCTGCAAAGAGGCCAACTTGAAAGAGGTGTTGGAGGGGAACACTTTGAATAAGACAATGTCAAGCTTGACATCTTTAACTATCAGTCTTTACTGAATGGAAGCAAAGCCTAGGTGATGGTTGGAGAGTTCATTTTTGAATCACAGGATTCCCAGCACTTGCCTTGAAATGATGAATTGATAATGTGGGGTGAGCATCATGATAAGGTGAGAGCACTCTTCGGTAGGTACCTTGGTTGTATTTCTCAGAACTCAGAGCTCTTGGAGAGTAGGAATTAGGAAAGATTCTGAATGCCATTAGGCCAAGAAGCACCCTACTAGGTTGTTTACTGTAATGTCAAGTATAAGAGATTTCTGGCCTCAGAATCTCTGTGAAAATTATTTACATATTTTGAATTAAGAAACAGATTATTGTTCTTCCTGGTTCAGATCAGATAAATCTGTTGTCTACATGGTAGAATCACAACAATAATGCAGTTTTCTAAAATAGATGGAACCCAGAAAGTTCATGGCATTGGTGGTAATTTTAATGCCTGAATCTGAAGAGAGAAATTAAATGAGCATTTGTGTATAAAAGTAGTGTCCTCAATTAAACATAAAAATGCAGTGTGAATTTTACTCTAATATAAATATAATGTTTCAGGGGAACATGATATTTATATTATCTGGGCAAGGACTCAATGAGTACTGTGTGAATGTATGCCGCTATCACCCTGAACTTCAACAAGATGTACGATTATTATGCACCAATACATATAACAGAGAAACATATTTATAAAACATGATATTTATATCCTGTTCCCCTGAAAATTTCAGCGATATTCTGAGAAGCTGGGTAAAGGACAGTAACAAGGAACCTTATGGCCATTAGACATTTTCCAGAAGTTTAGAAGTTCTAGGTTAAGTTATGCTACATAAATTCAGAATCTCACACCTCTATAGCATTGCTCAATATGTTGATGGATGAGCTTACCCTCTTCCCATCTCTCTTACAGAGATTCCTTCTACTGATTCAGAAATGAGCCACTGAAGGGAAACCATTTTGTTGCTATTCATGTAGTCCCTGCCCGGATGGGGAGATTGCAAATGAAACAGGTAAGCATTTCTGAAAATTATTCTGCATGTGGAAAAAAAAATACATGAGACATGGCTCAACAATAAGTGAAGTGAGAATTTCAGAAACACAGATCTGGAACTCTCTGAAGGAGACTACACCTCATCTGTCTATACTTCAGGGAACAGGCATATGTTTCAGGTGGCTGTGTTGGTTCAGGTTAGTGACACCCTGGCTACCTCCAGTAGCAGGTGCCAGTTCTCTCTGGGAGAAGCCTTCCTCCTGCCGAAGTCTCAGGAAACTCAGAAATTAGTTGTGAAATAATTATAAACAGTATATACCTCAGTGGTCATGATGTGCCTACACATATTTATCACAGCCAATCACTTTGCTGAGCACAGGAAGTTGGCATGGAAAAAGGAATGGGATGGAAACTGGGCAAGGACTCAATGAGTACTGTGTGAATGTATGCCTCTATCACCCTGAACTTCAACCAGATGTACGATTATTATGCACCAATACATACAACAGAGAAACATATTTATAAAAATTAAAAATGCAAAAGGACTATGTATAAAATGCAGAAGTGAAGAAAATATCAGATTATGAATAAATAAACTGTTTTGAAGAAAGACTTTGTATTCCTTCTTTAGAAATGAAGAGCAAAAGGCAGCAATGGTGGCCCACCCTCCTATAATTCCAGTACTTGAGAGTCTAAGACAGGAAAATGGCAGGTCAGAGGCTAGCATCAGGAAATTAGTGATACCCTGTTTTGAAATAAAAAAGTAAAAAGGGCTATTGGTGTAGCTTGGACATAGGATATACCTGGGTTGAGGTGCCAGTTTAAAAAGTGAAATAATGAAATAGATTTAAACACACACAGGGAGAAAAGATAGAGCACATACAAAACACTATTCTTCAAATAACTTTCTTTTTCTCCTTCTGTCTACACATGCTGTTTTCTTTTACTCATTAGATTACCAGGTATATTGATCCAGGGCCCAATGTAATGACCTTCTCTTAACTGGATTAATTCTTCAGTGACCCTATTTCTGAATAAGGTCACATCTCACCAGTATCGGGTAATAGGGTTTTGGCATATATTTAGGGGAACTGTATAATTATCTATTTACGAATATTCATCGTGCATTACCAAATTATTTGTGTTAACTGTCAAATGGCAGGTACCCAGTGCTTACTAAGTAGACATCCTTTTGTCTTCGAGCAGGTTATGGCCTATGAAGGAATTAAATATTTAATACATGAACAAAAGTAAATATATGATTTTCAATTGTGATTTGACCAGAAAAGAAAAAAGTGTCCTGATAGGAAATTAACATGGGATAGGAAATGTGAATTGAGGGGTCACGGAGGACATTTCTATTTTGTAATATGTGAACAGTGTCCTGGGTGATAAAATGAAGCTAGATTTTCAACAACAGTAAGAATGACTTAGGTAGAGCTGAGTCATATTCCAAAATCTGAGACAGAAAAACAAGCTTGACAGGAATTGATCAACTATCAATGTTTCTAAATAATAGAGCAGGGGTATGAAATTAGTAGCAGTTCTTAATATGAGAGATGTGGGCAGCAGTCAAATAATGTAGGACACTTTATGCCATTCTAGAAATAGGAAGCCATGAAATCACTTTAGGAAGGATAGGTTCATTGGGCAAGGGAGGCACGCGTGTAGCTTAGTCTTAGTTGCTTTCTTGGCATGTGTGAGGCCTCAGGATTGATACCCAGCACCAAATAAATGCATAAAATAAAATTTTAAAAAATGAAAAAAGAGAACATTATTGGTAATATTTACATTGAAAACATGTTTTGTGACATAGATACTGGATTGGAAGGAGTTGAGCTTTCACAGGTTAGATACTGTGAAAGCAGATGTTGACTTAAAATTAGGAATCTATTGGTTGAAGAGAGAGAAAGTGAAATAGTGATTTGTTTCCAATCAAACCTCAGCTAACCCTGATTGGACTTTGTGTCATGTGTGTCAATAGTCTTATTT
>PVLC010029277.1:0-19306 GCA_004027655.1 Graphiurus murinus
ATGTGTAGTAGGACCTCTTGGTCACACACTCACTTGCACGTGCTTTATGAAATGAATCTCATGGTCTGAGAAGATGTCATGTGGTTCGCTTTCATAAATCATGCCTTCTGGGAGTGCTTGAATAGTGGTGTTGCAAGAGCACTGTTATCAGGGAAGATAACTACTATCCAGAGAAGATATCAGTTCAGGGGGAAAAAAAATCAGTTATTTTCAGGATGAAAGGGGTATCTGATATAATCAACTTGCCACCAAGTGGCTGATTTATCTCATTGAGGGATGATACATCAGGATCTTATTGATCTCTTCTTCTGATAGGTCCAGTGAATGCTAGATCAGCCATGGTGAATGGGACTTCATGCTACTGAGCCCGCATATAATCTCCATCTCTACTACCAATGCTAGTCTGTTTATCAGCCTACTGTGCAAGCATTGAGTGGCTTAAAACAGAAGGTAGCATCCACCAGAGGGGTCAACCTGTCTACTTCGTTGCTCAGTCCTCCTATGTTGGATGCATTCCAGTCAACAACAGCATGAGCTAGGAAGAGCCACACACTTTTGTAGGTCTAGCCCATGCCTCTTCCTCAGACTTTGTAGTCCTCCATATTCTAATGTTCCTCATTCTAGTCCCCTGACCAAGCCAAGGCATTTAAGACCCTACTTGGAGATGCATCTTTACCTCAGTCCAGTTCTCCTTTGTACAAAGTAAACAGTCATGTCTAATTCTCGTATCTCTGCTTGCTAGGAATATTCCCCCCTTCCAACATCCTTTAGGGCCACCCCTGGGTAGGGCTATCATGAGGTAGCAGTCCATATTTGGTTCCACATGCAAAGCCAACCAATCTATGAAGTAGTCTCATGAATGTGAGGTAAGGAAAATAAATTAGAGCAACAAAAATTGGTGATGTATCTGTTGACATAACTTAGTGTGCCCTCTTAAGCTGCTTGTACTTGATTCTAAATACACCATTTTTAAAGTGAATGGTTCACTGTGTTCACTCAAACTTCACAACTTTGCAACCTAACAACTACCAAATTTTGGCAGTCAACTCATAGATATTCAGTCTCTACTAGGGCACAGTGGTACACCAGTAGTAACTGCTGCTGGTATTTCTCTTTTATGAAAGACATGATCTTCCTCCAAAACCTTAGAAGCCTGTGTCACAACTTTTCTATTGAGGTTTAGATGCTCTGTGTGGAGTCTTCATTCATCTTTTGTGTGACTGGATCTCCCTGAGATTTTTCTCCCACCTCTTGGCACAAATGGATCTTATTGAGGCAACCATGGTATTTTCTTCTTCCAGCACATTATATTCAGTTGGCACAATAGCGTCATGTAGTGGACCAGTGTAATAACCTGTGAAATGTTAAGATAATGAAAGCCCCTGTGGGCTGTGTTTTCATAGAACAGGAGCGTTGCCGGGCGTGGTGGTGCACGCTTGTAATCCCAGTGCTTGGGAGGCTGCGACCGGAGGATCTGGGTTCGTGGCCAGCCTTAGCTACTTAGTGAGGCACTCTGCAACTTAGTGAGACCCTGTTTCAAAATAAAGAATAAAAAATAGGACTATGGATGTAGCTTGGAGGTAGAATGCCCCTGGGTTCGATCCCCAGTACAGAAAAAAAAAAAAAGAACAGGAGTGTTAATAATACCCTAGAGTGAGACAGTGAATGGATACTACTGTCCATCTAACATAGAAGTGAATTTATTTTGAAACTTTTGATTGATAGGTAATGAAAACAGTGCATTTGTTGAATCACAGAGGCTATACTGATTGATTCTAGTAGAGAGAAAACACCTGGCATGGCTGTGGTTAGGCCCATCACTTGTTTAAATTCATGGTAGTCCTGTCGTCATCCATAAAGAGCCATGTGTTTGTTCTGTGGCTCAAACAGATGAATTGAAAGGAAATGTGTTGGAAACAATCCCACATATTTTAAGACACTGATGGTAGTGTGAATCCCTTCAATTTCTCCTAGGTTGCAATTTCACTTTTGTTGTTGTTGTTGTTAATAGTATGGGGAGTTGGGGAGTTGGACTCACTGTAACACATATTTAGGCCAGGACCTGCTGCAGAGTCCTCTCAGTAAGGGCCCTACTCAAAATTAGCAACCATCAAGCACCCCATAATTGTGTCAAAATGGTATTTTAAGTGCAATATATGCCATTTTAATCAAAAGGGGCCCACTTAGCACTGCGCCTGATTCCTAATTGCTGTGGACACAAGGTATAATAATTTGCCCTTTCTCATAGAGAAAATATCCTGAAATGTCCAAGATGATGGAAACCCTAAAAAACACTTTAAAAATAAAGCAATTCCCTGAAATTTTATAGGATTTTTCTCCTACCACTTGGTACAAATGGGTCTTACTGAGGCAATCAGGGTATTTTCTTCTTCAGACCCAGTTAGCATAATAGCATCATGTAGTGGACCAGTGTAATAACCTGTGAAATGTTAAGATAATGAAAGCCCCTGTGGTCTGTGTTTTTAGAACAGGAGGGTGCATCATGCCCCAGAACCTCAAAAGTGCATTCCTGTTGCTTTAGTGCATGAGAGCTCTCCCAAGAAACTGAGGCCGAGGTGAGTTCTCCAGTTTCACATAATGAATTCAATCTAACCTCCTCCTGGAGCTTCTAATTCCAGTCCTCAATACTCTGTCAAAGAAGTTCTGGCTCCCCCACCAAGTTTCAAAGAGCCACACTAGCATAGCATTGTAATGGACTCTAGATTTCCTTGTCAGGACATTAAATCTTGAATCATTGAGGTTATGGGCCCAAGTCAATAATTTTCTACTTACTTGCCTTATATTCTTGCACCAAGTCTCAGGCCAGTGTCTTCAAGATCCACATGCAGACATGTTCCCCCAGCTTCTGTGGGTGCATCTTATCCAGACCCTCCCTGCAATTCTTTGTAAAGTAAACTATTCCCCCAGGCTTGCCCTCTTAAGTTCTGTTCAGAGTTGACTCTCACTTCTAGCCTCCAAGCAATGAGGGAAGGAAGGAGCACACTTTTGATAACATGTGTCACTTTGCCAAGCATTTGCCTGTGTTGAGGTTATTCATGTAGAAAGTTTTCATCCCCAGGCAAGGAGACGTTGCTCTCCATTAGCTCCTGGGTGGGAGTCACTTCTGCCAGGGGATGAAAGGGTACAGAATGCCCTGGTACTCCGATGTGTATCTTTATCCCAGTTCTTGAGTTTCCATTCTAATTTAGGAGTAAGCACGGAGGTGCTCATACATCTCCTTTTCCTCTTGACCACCCCCATAATTAAATTCCTGTGCCATTCTCTGGCTGCAGAAGATAAGAATCTCTTTTAACACTCCTGTGAAAGCCTCTGGTTCTCATAGTGTCCTGAATTGATGCTTGGCTGATCTAAGCCTGTGGTTCTCCTTCTTCAAGGTTTCCAACACTGTTAACAAAAGCCAAGCAATTATACAGTCACCATTTCTCTTACATCATTTAATTACTAGAGGTATGCAGTATTTCACCTGTTACCTTTTGCAAGTCCAACCACTACAGGTAAGATTCTCAGCCATCATGCTCCACACCACTCCAGGAGTAATCGTTTCACTTAACACCAACACCTCAGTCTTATTCTATTTTTGTTTTGGTACTTGGGACTGAACCCAGGGGAGTTCTATCTCAAAGATACAGGCCTACCTCTATTTTTTTTTTTTTTTTTTTTTACAGTCTCACTAAGTTACTGCGGGTCTCGCTGAGTTGCTGAGGTTGGCCTCGAACCTGAGATCCTCCTTTCTCAAGTTTCCCAAGTACTGGGATTACAGGCTTGCACCACCATGCCCAACTTCAGTTTTCTTTCGAAAAACCTGAGATACAGGAAGTATAAGTCTAGAAATAACAATAACAGTCTTCATTATAACCAAAACCTCTGAAAATCTAAGTGGTTTGACTCTATCTTACTTTTGTCAAACAGCTATCTTAAGGTTTATCTCTAATATGTATTCTATAATATTTTTACTTCAAAATTATTATAACGGGATTGAACTGGGAAATAGCAAAATAAAATCATTACTTATTCATACTGGATACAGTACAGCATGTATTAGAGAAAGAAATTAGCAGCAAAAAAGTGAGTAAGATTTGTCTCTGTGCTCTGGGATGAGATTTTAAGGTCTGCAGAAAATAAAAATTAACATTTTAAATGTCCTTTTTCTTAGTTATAAGTAGCTTCACCTAAAACATGAAAAGCCTATTAGCACAAATTAAAATAATCTTTAAACTGTGTGAGGCATACCAAATAAGTGTTCCTCCATCTTTCCTAAATTAAATATTTTCATCTTTTTTTTTTTTTTTTTTCCGTACTGGGAATTGAACTCAGGGGCATTCTACCTCCAGCCATATTTTTTATTCTTTATTTTGAAACAGGGTCTCACTAAGTTGCGGAGGGCCTCACTAGGTAGCTGAGGCTGGCCATGAACCCAGATCCTCCAGTCTCAGCCTCCCAAATGCTGGGATTACAAGCATGCGCCACCACCCCCGGCAAATATTTTCATCTTATTAAAAGAATTTCAATAGTAGTAAAATGTACATTAGTAGTATACAATTTTATTTTTAAGTTTTTTACACAATAAATTCTAAAAAAAAAAAAAAAAAACCTACCAAAATATAACATTGCTAGGCTTAGGATGAAATGATTATGATTAATTATAATTTTCTTCTTTTATCTGCATTTTTTATTCTTTGCAGTGAAAATGTACTCTGTGAAGTTATAAAAAAAAAGAAACTATAGTACATTAAAATATTACAAACCACATTTAGATTGTCAAACAGTTGACTGAGCCAGGTAATGTTGCAGACACACATTAAGTTGTCTAACATCTACCGAACATTTCAACTTCGCCCTCATATTTAATACTATTACAAATATAAATCTCCAGTGAAGACAGTGTCAGCTCTAACAACAAAGGTGATTAAAGATCAAAATTACATAAAGAATATTTCCCAGAACTCAACATAATCCTGAAATGGGAAGGATTGATTTTATACTGCTACCTCTCCTCCCTTTTCCACACTCTTTTCACAATCTCACTTCCATTTTTACCACCATGCATCAAATGTTCTTAAACTGTAGAGCCTCTATGACATCAGAAAAACTCCCCTACATTTATGACTTCAGGAAAATATGTTACTCTAGGAAATTGTAAAAATATAGTGATAAAAACAGTGAAATTTCAATTATCAATAGGAGATGTAATTTTTGCTTCTAATGTTCCTGAAATCAGTCATGTGGGCAGCCCCAGGTAGCTAAAACCATTTCTAAGTTAAATTGCCCTTTATAAGAGGGTGATCATCAATAATAATGTGATACAATGGCTTCTTTTTTAGACAGAGGTCATCTAAAGAGGGACTCTGAAAACATTATTGATGATTTCTCAGCCTGCGTTTTTGCATCTATAAGAAGGGAACAAAGTCTACCCATGCCAGGCCTTTGTGAGAACGGTGATGAGATCATATCTAGTGCATAGTGCTTAGCAAATCTGTTTTCTCTCAGTCTTACCTCTTGTGTGAGTTTCCTGGACTGCCATAATGAAGTACTGTGTGACTTTAAACAACAGCACCTTATTCTTTCACAATTTGGGAGAGTAGAGGTCCAAAGTCAAGATGCGAGCAAAGTTGGTTCTGGAAGCTCTAGAGGAGAATCCATCCCGTGCTTCTCTTCTAGACGCTGAGGATCACTGTCAATCTTTGGCATCCTGCTATCTGCATATATGAGCAATTATACTGACTCTTCTGCTATGGCTACATTGGCGTCTCGCAGTTTGGAGATTGCTCCTAGGATGCGCAGATAAAAGTCCCTCCTACTTCTTAGAAAGTAAATACATGACCCTAAAGGAGTATGGTTTTATGACTCTAGAAAGTTTGCTTTACTAGGCTATGTTAAGAATGTGGGCTATACGTGTAAAACGAAGAAGTGGTGCTATTTGTGATCTGACAATGATTGATATGTCATAAATGTCTATGTAACCCTGTTGTACTCAAGAAATGTATAAAAAATTTTAAAAAAATAAAAAAATAAAAGAAATGTTGCTGAGAAAAAAAAATCTTTGGCATTCCTGGCAATTGCATCACTCTGATCTGTTTCTGCCTTCACATGGCCTTCTAATGAGGGCCTTAGTCATCAGATGGAGAACTTACCCCAAACCAGCATAATCTGATTATATCCTCAAAGATGCAGTTTTCAAGTAAGGCCACATTTACAACTTCCACAGGTCTGGACTTCACCATATGCTTTTGAGGGCTGTGAGTCAACCCATAACACTTCCTGATTATATAACAACAGATGTGCTGCCCATACCGTGAGGGAAAGTCTAGCCCAAGTAAAGATCACTGCAGGGATGGTCTCTACTAACAAGCTTAGCAACAGGATGGAAGCAGCTTGATAACAGGGTAGAAGCAGCTCGATAAGTGATGGAGGTGTGTCATCTTGTGCTGAATAGAGCCAAGGAATACAAAGAGTGGCATTTTCTCTCCAACACTGTGTCAGTCCATGGGCCCTGCTTCTTTGGAAATGGAATGCCCAGAAGTTTTTTCGGTATGCATACAAATGAGTTTTACTGCCATTCCCCACTTATTCTTAAATTCTGTTATATTTTCAAACACTAAAAAATCTCTTTCCCACCGGCCATGGTGGTGTACACTTGTAATCCCAGTACTTGGGAGGCTGAGACAGGAGGATCGCAGGTTCGCAGCCAGCCTCAGCTACTTTGTGAGTCCTTCCACAATTTAGTGAGACCCTGTTTCCAAATAAAGAATAAAAAATAGGGCTGGTGGTATAGCTCAGAAGTAGAATGCCCCTGGGTTCCATCCCCAGCACTGCCAAAAAAAAAAAAAAATTCTTTCTCATTTTAGAAAGAAACTATACCTCACCAAGTTCTCACTGCAAGCCATTAAACTCCTGACAGAGACTAACAAGATGAAAAGAAAACCTCACTTCTCCTTATACATTCTTTTGACCTATCTGAACCTATTGTGTATCTATATTACCTACTCATAGTAATTTACTACCATAGATCAACTAATATCTCCTAGTTCATACAATTTCTCCTCATCTTTGTAAAAGTCCAACTATTTTGTAAGGACTATTTAACAAAAGCTGGTTACACCTTCATTAATACTCTCATAAAATGATGCCAGGAAATAGAATGTCCTCATAAATCTCCAAACCTCATGAATATTTACATTTCGAACATGATTGTCAGGCTTTGTTAAAAAAAAATTGCCTCTAGACAGTGAAATGTGATTAGAGAATAAATAGTACAGGTGTGAATGGAGTGAATCCTTGAATAAATCTATTGAATGGCTTGTTTTCCATGTGTTCCTCTTATAAATAAGAAGATATACAACCTCATAACAATAAAAGGAGAACACAAAGCAGACAAGAAACATATGCCAATTTTTAAATGATAGGACATAATATAAAAGAAAGCCAATTCAAAAAGAATTGCACATAAATCTATAGGAAAAGGACAGACTCATCATATGGAACCAATTCAGCATTGCATAAAATGAGACTATCTCTCTCCAATTCTATAAAACTCTGTATTATTTTGTGCAAGTATGAGGTACATTTATAACACCTTTCTACTTTTATGATAATAAAGCAGATAAATGCAAGGGCTCGATATTTGAAGTAATAAAATTCCTGCATTGAATACCCAGTTCTACCCCACTCAACTTCTACAATCTGGGGAGTCATCAATCTAGGCTTCCTTTCCTCACCTACACACTGCTGCTAAGCATAATGATGTGTGTATGTGGCATGACACCTTGAAAACTGTAAAAGGCTACTAAAATGTAGATATTCCTAATAAAGAGCACATCTCTTAAAGGTTTTGTTTTGTTTTGTTTTGTGGTACTGGAAAACTGTAAAAGGCTACTAAAATGTAGATATTCCTAATAAAGAGCACATCTCTTAAAGGTTTTGTTTTGTTTTGTTTTGTGGTACTGGAGATTGAACCCAGAAGCATTCTATCTTTGAGCAACACCCCCAGCCCCACTTTATTTCATATTTAAAAACAGGTTCTTGCTAGGTTGATAAGAGTCTCACTACTTGCTGAAGTTGTCCTCAAACCTGAAATCCTGCCTCAGCCCCCCAAGTACTGGGATTACAGGCATGTACCCTGCTCCTCTCAAAGGTTTCTAAAAAATAAAAAATCCAGTCATTTTTGGACTCTTAATGCCCTCATAACTCTTAAACTCTTATTCAAACTAAGAAAAAATAAGTTATACCAAGACCTAGTGTTGTATAACAGCAAGGCAGTAAACCTTTGAGATAAGTTATCAAATATGTCATGGGCATGGCTGTGTGCATGTGTATCCATGTGGCCTTGGAACCCAGAAGTTCTTGGATTAAAATCCATAAATTATCCAGCTTCTGAGGTATGCATGAAAAAGGTGGCTCCCAGACTTTCCTAAGAAATGGGGCTACAACCAAGCTACGAATCTAAGGCATATAATATTTTAGGGTTCATGCAAATATTTGGAAAATAAAAAGACTCACTAGCAACTTCATAAAATGATGGCAAGAAACAAAGAAAATGCTTGCAGGAGAGAAGGAAAGGGACGCTCTGCATACATACAGCCAGTGGCTGTAGCCGCCAGAATCCTAAAATGACCTCAGTGTCTTTCATCGTTATATAATCTTCTCCCCTTATGTGTGGGAAGAACCTGTGGATATGATATTTTACTCCAGTGGGTTGTACATTATGTGGCAGAAAGAATTTTTCAACAGGTAATCAAGGTCCCAAGTCAGGTGGTCCTGACCTCATCAGGTGATCCATTGAGGGCAAGAATTTTCTCTGGTTAGCTCAGGAGAGAGAAGGAAATAGCCATGTTGTAAACTGTCTAGAGAGAGGGTTGTCCTTTAATTGCTTAAAGCAGTTCCCAGAATACCTCTCAAGGAAACAAGGACTTCAGTCCCAGAGCTGCCAGGAATTGAGTTCTACCAACAACCTAAACAAGTTTTGAGGTGGACCTCATATCCAGAGAACCACAGCACAGCTGGTATGAGGAGTGTACCCCTCTAAACTGGAGCAGAGACTATGCCTCACCTGTGCCCAGACTCCTGACCCATGGAGACTTTGATGTAACAAAGTAGGGGTATTTGAAGCTGTTCACTCTGTTATAACTTGTTACACTGCAATAGAAAATGAAGACAGCTGCAGAACTACAGACCTGACTTCCCTTTCCTGATGCTGGTACTGGTTCATGGAGGCAGGCACCAAAACAGCTTTTGAATGGCATGTTTAACATTTCAGTGTTTATGCCTAGTGGGTTGGCATTAACAGATGTTTAAAAACAGCAATTTTGTCATAAATCAATTCTCCTCAGTTGGAGGGTAATTCTGTCATGTTTATGACAGAGATTAAAAAGATTCTTAAATATTCAAGTTGACACCTCCCCTGGGTAATTTAAGATGTTATGCCAGATTGCAAGCTTTAATCACTCTGCATTTAGGCACATAACTTTCTGAGATTTTTATGCCTGTCAGAAATGCTCTTGCCTAATATACATTCAGATCCTAGAAAAATAACATTTAAATCAATAATTATTTAGTTAGCGCCTGCTGTGTACCAGATTTTAGATTAGGTGCTGGCATCAAAAACAGCTTCCCCACTATTGACTATGAAGAGAGAACATGGTTAATGGTGGATTTTTAGAAACATTTCAATTAAGATTAGATTCATGATGGTGTACGCCTATAATCCCAGTACTTGGAGACTGAGACAGGAGGATTTCAGGTTTGAGGCCCGCCTCAGCAATATATGAGACCCTTAGCAACTTAGCAAGACCCTGATTCAAAATTTTTAAAAAAGTACTGGGGGTATAGTTTGGAGACAGAATTCTCCTGAATTCAATCCCAGTACTAAATATATATATTATATTATTATATCTATATACTATATATAAATATGTATTAGATTCAAAGATAATTCCTTTAATTATGCTTTTTTATGTAGTACTAGAAGTTGTCCTGACCAAAGACCATGTCATGAATTTGATAAGCTGATTCTAAAATTTATATAAAAAATCAAAGGGCCACAAAAGGCCAAAACCATTTTGAAAAATTTGTGGTGGGGTGGGGAAGACTTACCCTACCTGATAGCAAGACTTAGTACATGATTTTACGTGGTGTAATATGACCTCAGAAGTAGATAAGTAGAATAGAGAACCAAGGCATAGGTATGCACTGGGAAACTATATTTTACAGTGAATAATAAAGTACCCCAAACAATGTCATCTGTCCATATAAAAAAAAATGATTCCAAGATAATACTATTGATACTAATAGATAATACTAATAGAAAATTTTTAATCTGTTTAGAATAAAATATAGGACACCTCAAGAAAATATAAAAATATACCATAAGGGAAATAATTCATTAAAATTTAAAGCTTCTGAATTTTTTTTTTTTTTTTTTTTTTTTTTGGTACTGGGGATTGAACTCAGGGGCATTCTACCTCCAAGCTATACCCCCAGACCTATTTTTTTTTTTTTAATTTTGAAACAGGGTCTCACTAAGTTGCGGAGTGCCTCACTAGGTAGCTGAGGTGGTATCGAACCGGGATCCTCCGGTCTCAGCCTCCCAAATGCTGGGATTACAAGCGTGTGCCACCACTCCTGGCTTAAAGCTTCTGAATATTAAAGGTCCCCATTTTTAAAAGTGAGGAGACCAGGCATCAATGGGAAAATTTATCTTCAACTCTTTACGATAGCAAAGGATTAGTATCCTAAACATATAAGGAAAATTGATAAGAAAAACTTCCCAACAGAATGAGAAAAAAATCTGAAAGAAGTACTTCGCTAGTAATGAGGGAGACTAATGAAAGCTACAATGATCTTCTTTTCACATCTATTGGATGAATAAAAGTTAGCCCAGCATGGTAGTAGATGCCTGTAATCCCAGCTACTTAAGAGGCAGAAGCTGGAAGATCACAAGTTTGAGCCTGGCCTGGGAAATATATCAAGTCCCCATCTCAATTAAAAAAAAAAAAAATTAAGCTGGGCATGGTGGCACATGCCTGTAATCCTTATACTCGGGAGGCTGAGACAAGAGGATCACAGGTTTAAGGACAGCTTCAGCAAGGAGTGAAGTCGCATCAACCTAGCAAGACCCTATTTCCAAATTAGAAATAAAATTAGGCTGGGAGTGTAGCTCAACGGTAGAATGCCTCTGGGTTCAATCCCCAGTACCAAAAAAAAAAAGAAAAGAAAAGAAATTAACAAAAATATTAAGTAATAGTAAATTGTGTTGTGTTGATGCAAGTACTTTAAAGAGCAATTTGGCTTTGTCTGAAAATTAAAGAAACATGGGTCATCTAACTATGCCTTTTGGCCCCGGGGGGTGGGAGGTGGGGAGATGGGGACAGTGGGTACCGGAACACAAAGAGAAATATTCTACCTCTGAGCTACATCCCCAATCCTATTTAATTTTTTACTTTGAAACAGGGTCTCACTAAGTTATAGAGGGCCTTGCTAAATTGCTGAGGCTGGCCAGGAACATGCGATCCTTCTGTCTTAGCCTCCCAAGTACTGGGATTGCAAGCATGTGCCACCATGTGCCACCACACCCAATTTAACTATGCAATTATAGGAACTTTTTTTTCAAATATGCCTAAGGAGTCATCTACAAGCATTAATTGTGGGAGCAAAAACTTGGATACACCCTAAATGTCCATCATTGGCAAAATATATTGACTGTGGTATATTCATACTTTGGAAAGCCACATGGCATGAAATGGGTAACATAAACTACACAATGGCAAAGCATAGCTATAAAAGGCAGAAAATTCTGATTACTATAAAGGTAATAAGACTATTTTTTGACTAGCAGGGATATTCCACAGGGACTGAGCATTTTGTCACCAATAATGAATGAGCTAAGGAATGAAATGGTATTCCTTTTTAATTGTGCCCTGAGATAGACCCCTGGAGCCTAGGAGTCATCCTCTACTTTATGCTCAGAGACTGTTTAGTTCACTGGCACCACCCAGGAGCAGCTGCCAAAAAAGATGCTGCAGGGAAGGTACTCAGTGCCCCCTCACATCAGCATCCAGCCACAATTCTTCATCAGTCGCTTACTGACTATTAACCCAGAAGAGAGGGCCACTGCCAACAAAATCCTGGAGCACTCCTGTCTAGGACTGGGTATGGAGCATTCACTTCCTCCTAGGGAGCTGCTCCCCAAAGGCCTGAATCCTGCAATTCTGAGAGTCATGTATTGCCTGAGTTATGACCTACACCAGACCTGGCTGTCAGTGTCAAACAGGACGTTTGACAACACGATGGCTATTTGCCTGCTGATCCAACACCATGTGAGCCAAGGGGCAGGGTGCACCTTCCAGGCTGGGCCCAAGGTTTGGTGTGTTGTGCCACCTCCATCCCCAGCAGATCCTTCCACCTTCCTTCTGCTGCCCAAGAGAAGAGCCAGCCAGCCTGACCTTTGTGCTTTCCGGTTCCTGTCCTCTGAGAACACACAGGGCAGAAAGACAGAAGAGACAGCCTGCCTCCATTCTCCTCAGCTGCCCACCAAAGAAGACCCCCACTCTCAGCACAGGCCCCCAGCATGGCCCTGAGGCCCCGCAGGCCAGCACCCAGCAACCCTATCATGAGCTTGCCTCCAGGACCCAGGACGACTGGAAGATCTGGAGGAGGGTCACCAGGATGATTGTTACCCACATCATCAGCACCTATTGCTATTGTGTGCTGGCCCCTGGAGCCAACAGAGTCGCTCCAGAGGGAGCAAGGGCAGAGGCGCCCCAGATTACTGAGCAACAGAATTGCTCCAGAGAGGCCACACAGATGAGGTAGATGAAACCAATTGCTTGGGTCCTGGTTTGGCCAGAGTAGACTCAGCTGCAGGATGATGTGCTCCAACTGCCAACTGCCGTGGGCTTATCTACGCAAATTCCAGTTGAGAGGCCCCTGCCTGGGAGAAACCAGAGACATTTTCCCAGGAAACTCACTCCTTTTTTCCCTGAGATTATTTTTAGTAAATTGTTATGAACTTTATAATAAAAGTGAGATGCTTCTTAAATAAATAATATGACAAAAATAAATAAAAGACAAATCAAATTTCTATTTATTTTTCTTTTCCCAATCTTTATTATGAAAATTTTTAAACATATAGAAAATTGACAAAAGACTACAATGAGCTAGATATTATTTTTACTTTAATTGAATTTATTAAACAGGTAAAATGAAAAAGAGTTCAGAAGCATACATTTTCTTCTCATAAAAAGTATATGCTTAAGCTGGGTGTGGTGGCACATGCTTGTAATCCCAGTACTTGGGAGGCTGAGACAGGAGGATCCTGGTTTGTGATCAGCCTCAGCAACTTAGTGAGGCCGTTTACAACTTAGTGAGACCTTGTTTCAAAATAAAGAATTAAAAAAAAGTAGGGCTGGGGGTGTAGCTCGGGGGTGCTGTATCTGGGGAAGACAGGACAATATCAGTATTCAGCTTCTAAAACAGCATCTTGAAATCCAAAATGAGAGTTTTATAAATTCAAAAATGTCTTCTATATAGCCTTTGTGTCTGAAAACAGGAATTTTATTGGAAGCCATAGTGTAAAGAAGATAGAGTAAGTTCAACCAAAGTAAGACGTAGATTCTATAAGGGAAGAGATGGGGGAATGGTGAAGGTATTGAAGGAGATGTGCTGCCCTTCTCAACCCCCTGGACATCAGCCAAAGGGAAGAGAGAGTCCCAGATGGGCTGAAGAGGAAGCAGAAATTACCTTGGTGGCTGTTTTCTTTTGCTTCTCTGAGTAGCATGACTGAGAGGTAGTAGTCCAAGATCGCAGAGCAGTAAGAGTGGCATGAGGTGGCCTCTGATTTGTCCAGCTGACTATCGTTCCCAAGTGCTGAGAGAGATGGGGACTGCAGAGTCCTGAGAGAATGCTGAATAAGTAAAAGTCCAGGGCCAAGACAGGGGACAGTAGCAGGCACATCATGATTGGTAACAAATGAGAGGCAACAGGGACTCAGAGGGCACTTCCCCATCAGTCAGAACTCAAGGTCATGTAAACACACATCTGCAGGACTAGACCAGGCCAATAAACCTCACTTCAGTGGAGACCAGTATGAGACAGAAAAAGGCAAGACCTTGCGTAATCGAAGGACACCATGAGAAGTGGAGGTCACACACACACAACTAGATAGATAGATAGATAGATAGATAGATAGATAGATAGATAGATAGATAGATAGATAGATATCTGTCTCTCTCTCTCTATATATATATATATATACATATACATATACATATATATATTTATATTTATATATATCCCTCTCTCGCCTAGACACTCTCTGGAAATGGACAAAGGAAAGGACAGGTCTTTGATAAGGTGAGACGCAGCCTTTTAGGAAGTCTGAACTTCTAATAAACCGATTATTTCCCCCAAAGAGGCTATTCTAGACTGAAGAAACTAAATAACTTTTAATAAGATGAGATTATACATACTGATCCTCCACCTATACCAGGTTCTCTATTCACAGAATTGCAAAGAAATCCTTTTTTTCTTAAAACAAAAGGATATTGCTTGCCTTGGCCCATTTTATTAAGTGTAACATTAAAGCATTGAGAATTATACTTTTGACAAAGTCTGAAACTGTTCTCAGATTTTTTTTAAGCCAAATCACCTTTTGACAAATATCACAACCAAATATAATTTCTTGAAATTTTTGTATGGTTTTCATGTACAAAAATATTTAGAGGTTTCTTTTGTTTACTATTTTCAATCTCTTCTCTGACTTCACCTTATATGTGGATTTTACCCTTAAAACAACCTTCACTAGATTATATTTCTTCCTAGTAAGCATGTTATTACCTTTTTGTCTTTGGTTAAGGATTTTGAATTAACTCCTTCACCACTATATTTTCTTCATGAATTTTGTCTATGAGTCCTTGTATTTATATTGTTTCCACAGCTCTCAACTCTAAGTGTTTTATACATTTTCCCTCTCTGTCTCCTTTTAATCTACTTCTTACACTTCAACGAAATTAATCTTCCTAAAAGATCCATCATATATGTGATTCGTCCACTTAAAAATATATTTCTAAGGTCCTTTTCATTTCTTTCCACCCAAACTATTTAACTATATTACAAGAAATCATTTTTCTCAATCCTAATTGCGCATTAGAATCAGCTGGGAAGCTTTAAACACAGACAGATCCCTGAGTTCTATAACAGTGCAGATAAATCAGAGTTTCTCTGAGTGGAGCCAAACTATCAATATATTTTTAAAGCTCCCAAGTGACTCTAATGTGTAGCCCAGGTTGGGGATCATTGATCCAGAACCAGATCAAATCAAAGCGAGAATGAATTGTCCTTGGCCAACAGTGCATCACCTTCACCGGGGGCACTTGCTGATATTCCTGGACTTTAGTCCTCCTGATTAGATCTCTGGTGGAGGATGTTGAGAATTTCTGTTTTTAACAAATTCCCCAGGCATTCTTATTTAGCCAAAATGGTTCTGGTTTGGTTACTAGCATTTGGAAACCAGTAACCTAGCAGTGTTTCTCAATTTTTAATCTGCTTTATGAATCACCTGAGACATCTCATTGCAGTGCAGTTTCTAATTCTCTGGTGAAACCTGTGATTCTGTGTTTCTGACACGTTCCCAGGCAATGGCTATGCGGCTAGTCTGTGGATCACACTCATGAGTAGCCAACATCCGACCTATACAGACCCATCTTCCCAACAGGTACAGTACATCACGCTTCCTTACTAGCATTGTTTGCTGTCTTGCTCTGGTTGTTGTAACTTTCTAGAATACTCTTCTTTTTTAGTAAACCCACACTACACAATCCTTCCCTTACTCAAGCTCCTTTTTACTTCTGCCTGCTAAATTAGGTAGTCTCCCCTAGAGCGAAAAGCATGTGTAATTTTTGTCCATTATAATGATTCAGATCTCCTTAACTTCGGGGGTTTTCGCCTATAACATAGCCTATCATGTACACAGACATTATCTAGTCCTAGTCACATCATACTGTGGGAATAGTTTCAGGGAACCACCAAAAAAATACGCTTGTTCTTCAGCTACTGCTATTGCTATGTAATAAGTTGTCCTGAACCTCTCCCCGAGTTGTCCTGTCCCCGAGTCTCGTGTTTTCATAGCATCTGTGAGAACTTACTTGCTAACCTGCCAGTAGGGCAAAGCTTCAAACGCTTTTCTAATAATAAGAAATAAACAAAATTTTTGTAACAAGAAATAAATTGCTAAAGTTGCTACATTGATTCTTAACAGGTTATAATAGACCATGGACATTTTCTAGAAATGAGAGTTCCACCGGTTCCTACCAACATATCATTGTAATGAAAACAGACTTTTCCATAAAGCAATTTTATAGTATTTTATCCAAGCAAAGAGCAGAAGCCATATAGCTTCTACATGATAAAAGAAAAATGTGATAACCAATAAAACATTAATATAGTTAAGAGAGTATTAAGAGAATGTTTTATATCGATCACATTGTTTCCTTCTATAGCTTACCTTGAAAGAATCAATAAATTACATTCATTTTACTTATCCACTTTAAAAATAGATTAGGATTTCCTTTATGAGAAATTCATGAGATTTTAGAATTGGAAGGGATATGAAAGATCATCTAACATAAGTTTCTACTTCTTTAAGAAGGTCATGAAGCCCAAAGAGGTAAGAAATATGACCCACTTCTTTTTACCAGTGTCTACTTTCTAGTTCAAAACATTTATATCAAGACAATAGCAAGCTAAGAAAAACTGAGCAATAAATATCATGAGAAAGCTGTCATTTAAAATGTATTCCGTCAGCCAGGGATTGTGGCACATGCTTGTAAGCCCAGGACTTGGGAGGCTGAGACAGGAGGATAACAGGTTCTCAGCCAGCCTCAGTAACTTTGTTGAGGCCCTCTGCAACTTAGCAAGACCCTATCTCCAAATAAAAATATGATAAAAATAGGGCTGGCAGTGTAGATTGGAGGTAGAATGCCCATGGGTTCAATTCCTAGTACCACAAAAAAATAAATAAAAATAAACTGTATTCTGTCTTTAGGAATTATCTATTTTGCCTTAATATCACAATAGGACAGCATTTCAACATAATATTCTATTTAAGATATAGTGTGGTTTTTTGTTTTGGGGTTTTTTTTTGCAGTACTGGGGTTCAAACCCAGAGGCATTCTACCTCTGAGCTATACCCCCTGTCCTATTTTTTATTCTTTATTTTGAAACAGGGTCTCACTAAGTTGCGGAGGGCCTCACTAAGTAGCTGAACCCGGATCTTCCTGTCTCAGCCTCCCAAGTACTGGGATTACAATTGTGCGCCACCCTGCCTAGCTAAGATATAGTTTTAATTTTGCTTTACATACTCCTTTTCATGCAAGACTTTTGCAGACTTTCTTAAATTGAATTGTCTTAAATATGTTGCTTATTCAACTCAATTTCTGATATAAGGAAAACAAAGAATACTATAGTAGAAAACCTTACCTATAAGAAAATATTCTGATTTCCCACTTAAATAAATCACTGGCATTTTCTAGGCTGACCACCCTAGACAGTGGTCATAAATAAAATCAGGAGAAGTTGCCGTTCAAAAAAAAAATACTAATGCAGCCAGGCATGGTGGTGCACACTTGTAATCCCAGTACTTAGGAGGCTGAGACAGAAGGATCGCAGGTCTGTGGCCAGCCACAGGAACTTAACAAGACCCTCCACAATTTAGTGAGATCTTTTTTCAGAATAAAATAGGACTGGAAGTGTAACTCAAGGATAGAATGCCTCTGAATTCAGTTACCAGTATACACACACACACACACACACACACACACACACACACACAAATTGCTTATATAGATTTCTTTCTATATGATATGGAATATGTTAAGTTCTTACATATATAATATAAATTGTTTAAAACCTAACACTAATCTATTAAGTAGGCATTATAATTTCTGTTTTTATAGCTGATAAAGCTAAAACAAAAAAAAAAAATATTGAATTTGACCATGATCATAAGTAGTTAGTAAGTGGTATAGCCAGGAATTGAGCTAAAAAAATCTGGCTGAAATTTATGTACTAAAATATTATTCTCCACTAACCGATGGCACAGCATACCTGCAGTTACACTGCTTTCAAATTTCCCCTAAAATTCACCTCTTCCTTTATACAAATATTTAGCAAAGTGACCACAGTGCCTTCCTCTGAGTACCATCGATAAACACAAGAGTCACAACCTCCAGCACATTTTTCCACAATTATCCCCATTAAACTCTTATTTCTTTAGGCTTATGGTCTTATCATAAATTTATAATAACCTGATAGCTGTATATGTAGAATTGGCAAACAAAAATCCAGTACCATTCCTACCAATATAAAATCTTAGAATGTCTAGAGCCTAGGGGAAAAAAAAAAAAAAGTGACACAAACTCTGAACTGAACCACATCTACCAATCCCTAAGACTCATTCATAGACATTCAGATTCCCATCCACCCAGTCCCACACACAGACTTGCCCTTCATCTTTTCAGAGTCATCACCTCTGCTCATAGTGAAACAGGAAACCTATTCAGCTGTGTATCCAAAAGCATGTGCCCAAAGTAGTACCATTTTCACAACTGTCCCTAAGCAGTTCAAGAAGACTGCTTCTGTGCATCCTTGGCATCCAGTTTTTTAAACAATGCTTGGTAACACCCAGGAATTCTCTATTTCTTAGTAATAAAATACTCAGTAAAATAGTAATAGAAACTTCCTTAGGATGCTTCAGCACAAAAGCCAGGAGCCTATATGAGACGGAATCTTAGAAGTTTTCCTTGTATAGGCAAAAAAATAAGACAAGGAAAATCACTATCATCACTACTATTTCACATCGCATGGGAATATTATTAGCAATACTGTTAAGAAAAAACACATTTAGGACATTCGAATTGGAAGAACATCTTAATTGCTTTCTCTTGCCGGGTGTGGTGGTGCACACTTGTAATCCCCGTACTTGGGAGGCTGAGACCGGAGGATCCGGGTTTGCAGCAAGCCTCAGCTACTTAGTGAGGCTCTCTGCAACTTAAAACACAAAAATCATATATGATAAAATATATACCTGGACATCTCAAGAAAATGAAAAAACAAGTACAATGAGATAATTTACTAAGGTAGCAAGATATAAAATTAATATTCAGAAATCAACAAACTTCACCAAAACAACAACTAGTTAAATGACATAATGGCATATCACAGCAACAAAAATATTAAATGATAGAAAAACACCTAGAAAGAAATACAAAATTCTCTAAAAAATAATAAAGGTCAT